>SKCR01025525.1:0-35294 GCA_019454045.1 Zanthoxylum bungeanum
GCCAAATCCCACAAGACCTTGAAGCTTGCATCTTCCAACATGACTGACAGTGAGCTAAGGCTGAAATCCTGGAATGTAAATCAATACCTTGACAAACCATTCCGATTCAAAGCAACACCACCAGTTGAAAGCTTGGAACTGCCAATGAAAGATCGAATCAAGCCTTCGATTGAAGAACCACCACAGTTGGAGCTGAAATTACTTCCGAGCCATCTCAGGTATGCATTTCTTGGAAACTCTTCTGAATTACCTGTTATTATTTCTTCTTCACTAACATTGGAGCAGAAGAAAAGCTACTGAGAGTATTACGAGAGCACAAAGAAAGCCATTGGCTGGACTATAGCAGACATTCGAGGCATTAGTCCATCATTTTGCATGCACAAGATCCTGATGAACGATAAGTACAAACCCACAGTGGAACATCAACGGAGACTCAATCCAATCATGAAGGAAGTCGTGAAGAAAGAAATCATCAAATGGTTAGATGCTGGCATCATTTACCCCATCTCAGACAGCAGTTAGGCGAGTCATATGTAGTGTGTACCAAAGAAATGAGGAATTACTGTGATTACCAATGAAAAGAATGAGCTAATTCCAACAAGAACAGTGACTGGATGGAGAGTATGCATGGACTACAGGAAACTGAACAAAGCCACAAAAAATGACCATTTTCCACTATCATTCATTGACCAGATGTTAGACAGATTAGCAGGACATGAGTTCTATTACTTTCTGGAAGAATATTCAGGGTACAATCAGATTGCCATTGCCCCAGAAGATCGGGAGAAAATCACATTTACATGTCACTATGGTACTTTTGCTTTCCGCATGATGCCATTTGGATTATGTAATGCCCCAGCCACCTTTCAACGTTGCATGATGGCCATATTCTCAGACATGCTGAATAGAGTATGGAGGTATTCATGGATGACTTTTCTGTGTTTGGAGATTCTTTTGACCATTGCTTGCAAAATCTGGAACAGGTGTTACAAAGGTGCGAAGATACAACCTGGTACTCAACTGGGAGAAATGTCATTTCATGGTGCAAGAAGGCATTGTTCTTGGACACCGGATCTCAAAAAGGGATTGAGGTAGACAAAGCAAAGATAGAGACAATTGAAAAACTACCTCCACCAACATCAGTTAAAGGTATTCGAATTTTTCTTGGACATGCAGGTTTTTACAGGAGATTTATCAAAGACTTTTCCAAAATTGCAAAACCTTTATGCAATCTTCTGGAGAAAGATGTGCCTTTTAATTTCACCAAAGAATGCCATGAAGCTTTTGAGATCTTAAAACAGAAGCTGGTATCTGCTCCCATCATTGTAGCACCAGACTGGACCCTTCCATTTGAAGTAATGTGCGATGCTAGTGACTTTGATGTAGGTGCAGTTTTGGGACAACGTAAAGCAAAGATTTTCCACACTATTTATTATTTCAGTAGAACTCTAAATGAAGCTCAACTCAACTACACAATCACCGAAAAGGAGTTGCTCGCAGTTGTGTACGCTTTTGACAAATTCTGCTCTTATCTATTGGGTCCCCAAAGTGGTGGTCTACACAGATCATTCAGCACTCAAATATCTGATACGAAGAAAGATGCCAAACCCAGATTGATCCGTTGGATACTTCTTCTGCAAGAATTTGACGTGGAGATCAGAGACAAGAAAGGAACAGAGAATCAGGTGGCAGATCATCTATCAAGGCTCGAGAATGGAGAAACAGCTGACAATGATCCGTCAATCAAAGAAACTTTTCCAGATGAACAACTGTTTTCCATGAAACAACAGGAAGTCCCTTGGTATGCTGACTATGTCAACTACATTGTGTCAGGAAAATGGCCATTGGAATGGACAACTCAGCAACGAAAGAAGTTCTTCAAAGAAGTCAAGCACTATGTCTGGGACGAGCCGTACCTGTTCAAACGCTGTGCTGATCAATTATTGAGACGATGTGTTCCACATGAGGAAATCAACAGTGTGTTGCAGCACTGTCATTCATCACCATATGGCGGACACTTTAGCGGAAACAAAACTGCAGCCAAAGTCCTACAATCAGGTTTGTTCTGGCCCACTCTTTTTAAAGATGCTTATCTTTTTGCTTTTCAATGTGACAGGTGCCAGAGAATGGGAAATATTTCCAGGAGAAACGAAGGACCGTTGCAAAACATTCTAGAAGTGGAAATATTTGATGTATGGGGTATTGATTTCATGGGACCCTTTGTTCCATCATTCGGAAACTTGTACATCCTGGTTGCTGTTGACTATGTTTCCAAATAGGTCGAAGCAATTGCACTGCCTTCCAATGATTCAAAAGTTGTGATCAAATTCCTGAAAAAGAATATTTTTTACTCGGTTTGGAACACCTCGTGCAATCATCAGTGATGGTGGCTCTCAATTCTGCAACAAATACTTTGATGCACTCCTATCCAAATATGGAGTTACACACAAGGTTGCCACAACTTACCATCCACAGTCAAATGGACAGGTTGAGGTTTCAAACAGGGAAATCAAAAGAATCCTAGAAAGAACCGTTGGATCAACAAGGAGGGACTGGTCAACAAAACTAGATGATGCATTATGGGCCTACCGGACAGCTTACAAGACACCCATTGGTATGTCTCCATATCGATTGGTGTTTGGGAAAGCGTGCCATCTACCAGTTGAGCTTGAGCACAAGGCGTACTGGGCACTGAAGAAGTTGAATTTTGATTCACAAGCTGCAGGAGAGAAAAGACTTCATCAACTTAACGAATTGGAGGAATTTCGCTACAGGCTTATGAGAATGCCAAATTGTACAGGAAAAGACCAAAAAATGGCATGACCAAAAAATAGTTCACAGACAGTTGGAACCAAGGCAGCATGTGTTACTTTACAACTCGAGGTTGAAACTTTTCCCTGGAAAGTTGAAATCTAGGTGGTCAGGTCCATTTGTGATCACTCAGGTTTTACCTTATGGAGCTGTTGAGTTACTGGATCCTAACACCAACAACACATTCAAGGTTAACAGTCAGCGTGTCAAACACTACTGGGGAAATCATTTGAGCGACAAAAAAAAGTGTCACACTTTCAGATCCAGCATAACGTTCAGGCAGTCACGTCTAGCTGACGACTTAAAACTTAGCGCTCGCAGGGAGGCAACCCATGCAATTTTTGTGTATATATTGTGATTTGGTGTGATTTAATTTGGTGTGTTTAGTTTTTGCAGATTAAATCATTTCAAGATGGAAGAAGCTCTCGCAAATCTTCACAAGCAATTTCATTCTCTCCCCAAAAAATCTCTGATGAAAGTCTATAAAGCTCGCTTGGAACGAATGAGACTACTGACAATTCATGGTGTTCCTAATGATATTCGTTGGGTAATTGAAGCACTGGTCCGATTGGCAAGTGAGTCTTCTGACTCTTTTGTTTCACGTATGCCTGGTTTTGGAAAAAGCACCTATGCAAAGAAACGTAGAGCTAAGCAAATGGGTGTTTGTTACAACATGTGCACGATGGAATTGCAATACTCGTTGTCGTTCTTTAGGAATGGTGTCTGATAATCGCGAAGACAAAATTAAATTCATTAGGGATGGCTTGAGTAAGGAGTCTTTAGATGATATATCTTCGACTCTTGAGACGCATCCCAGTGGATATGTTCACATAGCCTTTCGTAAATTACATACACAATTTCAAAAAGAAAGACAACTGTTAAGTCTCGGGAATCTGACTCAAAAAGACCATGTTTGCCAGTTTATAAGAAAATTGGATGGGAAGCTTGTCCCTGACGCATAGACGTCGACCAAGCCGCTACTTTTCTTGTAAATATTATATCTCTTTGTCTTTTCCTAATAATTGTAATTTGTTTTGTTGTTGTCTTTTATTTTTTCCGACAGATCTAGACCTTTTTGACTATCACGATTTGTTTAACTAATAATTATCATTTGGCAGGTACTAGTGCTATTATTTTTACTCACCTTTTTCAGGTATTATAAATTCAACTCATCATTGCACTTTTAAAGACATCCAGAGTAAAACATGGAAGCCACTTCAAGAAGACGAGGTGAAAACATCTGTGTGTTTTGCGGTAGTAGTGTTGGTACTAAACCACAATACATAGAAGCATCATAGGAATTGGGTCGAGTCTTAGTTGCAAGGAATATGCACTTAATATATGGCGGAGGAAATCTTGGACTAATGGGGATCGTTTCAAAGGCCGTACAGGAAGAAGGCAGTCACGTTTTGGGAATCATCCCAAAACCCTTGGCTGAAGCAAATCTTATTGAATCTTCAAATGGAGAGGAACTGATCGTGTCAGGTATGTCTGAACGTTTGGTAGAAATGATTAACCGTGCTGATGCTTTTATTGCTTTGCCAGGTGGCTTGGGTACATTGGAGGAAATTTTTATAGTGCTATCTTGGGCGAACCTGAACATACACCAGAAACCAATTGGACTGCTCAACGTTGATGGATTTTATGATTTTCTTTGTGTGTTTCTTGATGATGCTCGGAGAAATGGGTTCGTGTCAAAACCTTTAAAAGAACTCCTCTTTACTGCCAGAACTGCTCCGGATCTAATAGACCAACTCATAGCCTATGAACCACGAGTTGACCCTATTCTTTCAAAGATAAATTGGTCTGAGGACGATCGTGGTAAGAGGCGTCGGATTAATCTGGATCTTAACCTTTAAATTCCCGTAGATTCTCAGCTAACCAGGTATTATTTTCTAAACTCTTCTTCTACTGTTTAAGACATTGGGGACAATGTCTCATTTAGGTTTGGGGGAGGGAATTAGTTGATCAGTACCTTGTTTTTTAGTTTGTGTACTGTTTTATTTTTAGTCCAAAATTTTTCGAAAAATACAAAAAAAAATTGGAAAATTTTCAAAAATTACAAAAATATTTTGCATTTTTGTGTTTTTATTTTTACTAATAAGATGAAATTGGTGAGAGATAGTTGTGTAATGAATTTCCACTCCTGAGACGTATTTCAAACCTATTTCGAAACAAGTTAACTTTTGTTTATTTCCTTTTGAATTATTTAATTTGTAAAATTCTCCATAATACTGACTAAAATGGATCTTCATATGCTCAGTTGGCAGGTATTATCAACATGCATAGTAACATACGGACATGAGCTGTAATTGAAAAGTTTGTAATATTCCGTGCTCTAGTTTAATTGGAGGAAGCATCTATAAATAGCAATGGAATAAAAAAAATATGATGTACAAAAATAAAGTATCTAAGATCCGGGTTATTAAGTCTGAAAGGGTGTTTTAACACCTAGTGCCCTAAAACCACTGGTTTGGGAGTCACTGGCCCAAAGCTCGCTACATGGATCGAAGATGCTACAAAAAATATATTTATATCTGAAGTCTGGGTAATTAAGTCCGTAGAGGTGTCTTAACACCTGGTGCCCTAAAGCCAACTGGTTTGGGAGCCACCGACCCAAAGCTCGCTACATAGACGGAAGGTATTGTATATAAATAAAAAGTAAAAATTCAGAAAAAGCAAAGAAAAAATCAGAAAAATTTATTCCATTACTACAAAAAGGTGTGAAATCTGATGGAATTTTAGGACGAAAATATTACTCTCTTATCAACTGCACTTGTGACTGTTGTGGGCAAAAATGAGTTGATTAATATTATGCTGGCTGTGTATATGGAGAATGGTAAAAATAATCGGAGAATTTACTTATTCAGTAATTTAGAAAGAAACAAAACAACTAGTAACTTGGAGTAGAAGTTTAACCTGATTAGTTACTAACTTCTTTATTCTCTTTTCGCTTGTCTTTTTGCTTTTGTGTGCATTAGTTTTAATACCTTTTTACTTTTGTAAAATGTTTGTGGGTATCATTGCCGTAAACCCTCACGAGACTACAACTCGTCCACTAGGGACACCTAGGGGTTTAAAGGCTTGTTGCATTCGCTAAATGCAACCGTGATTCCTACGAAAGTGGCTTAGTTAAATTTTATTTTAAAGATGTTTATGTTATTTTATTTTATGTTTTGCTCGAGGACAAGCAACATGTTAGGTTTGGGGGTGTGATGAGTGATATTTCTATCACTATTTCCCACTCATTTAACCTAATATTTTGTATAGTTTCTTGAGTCTTGTGAATATTTTGATGTGTTTTGTGTTATTTTGTAGATAAATAAAGTTTAAGGACATTCTGGAGGTGATTTGGGGCAAAAGAGTGAAAATTGGACGAAAAGGGCATTTTTGGTAATTTCCCGCATCACGACGCCTAGCACTTCAGCGTCGCGACGCCCAGCATGCGCCGAATATGCTAACGTGCGCCGGGTCAACGTGTCAGAATTTGAGAAGTTTGACTTTGCTAACATGCGTCGTGCCACGTGTCACCATCAAAGCTGATCTGCTAACACACGTCGCGACACGTGTCATCATCCTACGGTGCCGACAGTCGCCATCGCCACGTGTGCCACGTGTCATCCAACGTGTCGCCACGTCATCCGGTCAATGAGTCAACTATGCCACGCGTCATGCCACGTCATCATCCACGTCAGCAGGTCAACCGAGTCAACATGCCACGTCATCATCAGCCAATCATGCCGTGACACGTGTCGCAATCTTATGGTGCCGACAATTGATCTCAGCCGCCTTGCCACGTCATCGCCACGTCATCGTCATGTCAGCATAATAATTGAGCTCTTAGCCGCCTCGCCACGTGTCACCTTATCTTCTTATCCGAATCACCACGTGACAAGCTGTCATTGTGCCACGCCTCACTGTTCCAGCGTCGCGACGCTGAAGCCCTTGGCGTCGCGACGCTTGAAGCTTATCTGCGCCTATAAATTGAGCTCCAGATTTCATATTTCTTTACACCATTCCCTCCCATTTCTTTGATGTAAATAGAGAGTTCTTCTCTCTCTAAGTTTCTTTTAATTTTTAGTTTTTAGTTTTGTAATAATTTTAATTACTTTTTGTAATAATAGTAATTTACTTTCTTTACTTTTTACAGTTTTTACTATTCACATGAGGAGGTAACTTCCCTAGATAGGGTGAAAGGTAATTCTTTTACTATTGCTATTTATATTAATCTCCCTTAAAAATAATATATTCACTATTTAAAATTTGACTTAAAAAGGATACCGCTATATTGGTCGGTTGGTAATTTAATTTTAATATGGTTTAAACCTGACTAATCAAGGATACCGCCAGATTGGTCGGTTGGTAATTTTATTTTGGTTCCGCCTTTATGGCTGGTTTATGGACACATATTACCGCCTTAATGGCTGGTTGGACTTAATTTGACTTAATCAGGATACCGCCAGATTGGTCGGTTGGTAATATTATCACAAGTTTATATATTATTTTATGGGAGATATCTAAATTAGTAGTAGTAAAAGTAATTCCTTTTACCTTATCATTTTATTTTATTGTAATTCACTTTTCAGTATTTACTTTACCGCATTTTTACTTCAAGCCTTTTATTTTCAAGTTTTTACCAGCCCTAGTTATGTGTTGTAACTAAATTAGTTATCTGGGGTTGTGATGACTTTTAATATCACCAGTTTATAAGGGGTTAAATTAAAGTTGAGTAATATAAATTTTTATTTATTGAGTCTTAATCTTAATGCTTTTTAATTAACTGGCCATTAATAAAATTGATTAGGTAAACTTAAAATGAACTAGACATAGGGATTTTAAGTTTAAGACCTCAGACTCAATAGCCCACGATCTTCCTTGAGGATAGATAACCCTTTAATAGATTTCCTTACAGGATAGGAATATACCTGTCGGGCGGGGGTAGCCTTAATTGGAACTTAATCTTAATGAATCTAGGTAATTTGGTTGACATAGACATATGGTTCAATTGAATTATAATAGGTATTTGTAATTGACCATCGGAATAGGCTTTTACATAATTTAGTGTTCCAGGTTAATAAATCAATATATTACCCAACTTTTAGATAATCACTTCATCTTTAAAATGATATTAAAAGAAATTACAACCCTAGATAGTTTTTAATATTAAATTTTCTTAAAACCTACTTTCGAACAATTTTATTTCCTTGTCTTTAAATTTAGAATCGTCGCCATTTCAAATCAATTAAACAACCTATTAGATACTAGTAATCATTTGACCTCATAAAATTAATAGCTTAGGTATTAAGTCCTCGTGGGATCAATACTTTTTATACTACTTGAACGATACGTACGCTTGCGTTATACGTGTGTGTTTACGCCGGTCAGCTTTTAATTAATTTCTTAAGGCGTGGACTTTTGGTCAACTCGGGTCAAACCGAATAACCAAAATCCAATCCGGGAATCACCCCATAAGCCCAGAAATCAATTTTGGCCCATTAGGCCCAATTAAACTTTAAAGGTCCATTTGTCGCATTTGGGCTTTATGGAAGCGGTTTTGGGCCCAATTGGATCCAACCAATTTTGCCTAAACCCAACTTGGTACAACTAAGCCCAATATTCCCAATAACAACATAACAAGCCCAAATCCAATTTATGGCCCAATTAACTAAATTACTAAAATCCAATTTTACAATTTAATTAATCAAAGTGCATTAACATAATTAATCACCCAAATCATTTTTTCCAAAACACAAATTAGGCTAATTAATCATGCTCATCTACATCAGTTAGTGTCCAACACAAATTAATCAAAAATCAAACCCAATCATGCTCATAATGTCTCGGCAAGGAAGGATTTTTACATCAAATTCGAATTCAATCCAATTAAATCCAATTCAATATTAAATCAACATTCCCAATTGATTTCCAACACATCCAATGATCAAAAATCAAAAATCCCAAGACATCAAATTTAGGGCACCATTCGGCCATGCCAAATGTTTGGGGCAAATTTGTTCCAAACAATTTTTAATCAAATTAATCCAATAAATCATCAATTAAAACACATTCAAGCATACTTAATCATCCAATTTCATAACTACATGCTCAAATTCATTTTACCCAAATTTTAAGCCCTAAATCAATTTCATGCTTTTCCTTGTTCATGATACCATTGTTGGAGATTCTAAGCATCCCAAGATCAATAAACAAGCATGAAACATAAATGAATACATTCGAGGGAGTTGCGGAATACTCACATTGATCGGTTGAGCGGCGCTTTGATGAACAAAACTTCAAGTTTCTGCTCCTCACAGTCACGGCAGTTCACTGTCCAAGCTCACTGGTTCGGCCTTCAATCAACAAGAAACCAAGCTCCAAGCTTCGTCATTTGATTCCCGGCTCATGGGTGGACTTCCCTATCACCTTCGCATATCTCTCGAAGTGCTAGCTCTCTTGATTTTTGCCACAAAAACCAAGCACTTGCTTCCCACAGCTCAAGGTAATGAACCAGAAAATGAAGAGAGAAAAATGCCATTTGGGCGTGACAATTGGGAGAGAAGAAGTGAATTGTTTTCTTTTAATTTTTGTGTATCTAATACGAAACTCAAAATTCAAACACCATTATAATAATAATAAATGTCTTTTAAGCTTTCAAAAAGCTTTCTCAACAACTTCCATCAAGTCATATCCATCAATCAAGTTGTCAAGTCACATCACTCAAAGTGACAAGTGATTTGATGCTTGATGCGGCTAATGATTCGACGCTTGATTTGACTTGCTTGCCGCACTCGAATTCGAAATACGAATGCGCTCGCAAACAATCCCGGGTTCGGGTTCACTAATTCCAAATTAAAAAATTTTCTGTCGCGACGTAATTAAATGATTACGCCTAGCAAAATCACTATTCACGTCGCTAACGAATTAATTCTAAATCAATTCGTTCGCCTAAATTAAAATCTAATTTCAATTCCCCGTCGAAATCCAATTTCGTTTAATATATCAAATATATTAATTAATCGATTAATTCCAAATTAATCGTTCTCTCTCTTTAATTGATATTTTATCCCAGATAAAATATCTCCGCAATTAATCCCAGATTAATTTTCTCTCTCACCTAATTAATCCCAGATTAATTAAAAGTGCGAGTCATACGTCATCGGTGAATCTATGGGAAGTGACCCATGAGATCCCCGGATATGTTGGCAGTAAATTCGGTCGTCGGACTATCCGAACACGTAAGTACCTCGTACTACGTTTATACCTATTTACAAGACAAGGTTGGCTTCTAGCAAAGCGTCATGCCTACCCAATTCTCCAGAAATATCCTTACAGGAATAAAGGATCTATATCAGGCGTAGTATACGTAGTATTGCGTATTTCTGTCCAGTATCGGATGATCACATGCAAGGCCTGAGGCTGGTATAGTGTATGCCCCGTACGAAGCATATATCGAATTACGAGCAACTAGTCTCTTTAATATCGGATAATCATGACCAAGTCATATTATCTCGACGGTTGCAACCTTTTTAGAGAACCAGTTATGTATCCCTGCACGATCATCATCTCCATATGACTGGAATGACACTTCCATCTTGACATCACACCCAACACACTACGATTCTCAATATACCCAGCATTGGCGTACACAGAACCTGTTAAAGCCCTGGATGACCGCAACCAAAGTATATTGATTGTCGCAAGTATTAGCGGTGCAAGTCTCAGGGTAAGACCAAATACACCTACCCTGATTTCGGATTTCCATAGACACATAGTCATACTACCAATGGAATTCCGAGGGGGTCTATCCAGAGCGAAACTGTTTCCCGTACCATCGGTGAAACACAACCTCCTATTACACTTGCATGAGTCTCCTATACCCAAATATGTGATAACTATGCCGTTGTGCCCTCACAACGTGCACAAGTGTAATACTAGTCTTTTATGCATTCATCGATGTCCAATCTCGATAATTCTCTGACTAGGGATATTTAATGATTTATCCTTCATGGATTGATACTGTCTCATATCATTCTCAATCCAGGAACAAATCACATGGACCTCCTATCATTTATATATCTAGGTGATCTAATCACAAATGATAAGAGTGCAATCTCATTTGTCACATAGTTAATTTGTACAACAACACCGTGATCTCTACAAATAGTGACGCTATGGGTCATAATTATACAACAATTCTATTAAGGGCTTGACTCATTTTTTTGTCGTCAATTCCAAGCTTTCTACTTGTGGTGGCGAGCTGAAGTGATGGGCTGCATTAAGATAGTTACATTGCATATGTGTTCCAAATGACATTATCTATTATATCAAGTCTAAAGCATTCCTCCTCTTTTTCGTTATTTGGAAATTTCATTGCTTTAAACACATTGAATGTTACTTTTTGGCCTTGCACCATCATGGTTAATTCACCTTTTTGTACATCTATAATGGTTCGACCTGTAGCCAAGAATGGTCTCTTAAGGATGATGGGTATGTCTCTGTCTTCCTCCATATCCAGGACAATGAAATATGCTGGGCAAATGAATTTATCCACCTTGACAAGTACATCTTCCACTACCCCTATTAGATATGTGATTGATCTATCAGCAAGTTGCAGACTGACTGAGGTGGGCTTTGCTTCTCCAAGCTGCAGTTTCCTGTAAATAGACAAAGACATCAAGTTAATACTAGCACCCAAATCACATAAAGCCTTACCAAAGTAATGGTTCCCTATGGTGCAAGGGATAGTGAAATTGCCAGGATCCTTCAATTTTGGGGTGAGCTTCCTCTGAATGATGGTGCTGCATTCTTCTGTCAGTGCTACAGTCTTGAAATCTTCCAATCTTCATTTTTTTTTATAAAATATCCTTAATGAATTTGACATAAGTGGGTATTTTCTCCAACGCTTCTGCAAATGGAATGTTGATGTGCAACTTTTTAAAAATCTTCAGGAATCGAGCAAATTTCTTGTCCAGTTTGTGTTTCTAGAGACACTGTGGAAAAGATGGTGGTGGAGTAAATCTTTCTCGATCATTTTTTCTTGACTCATTTTCCTCCATCTTTGGATCAACTTCATTGCTTTCGTTTGAAACTTCCTCAACAGATGCTCTGACTCCAACATCTTTATTAATTTCAGTGTCGCTTTTCAAGGTGATAGCTTGGCATTCCTCCTCAATCTGCTCCTTAGATTTGGTTTTGTATCACTAGGAAGGGTATCTTGCGGTCTATAACTCTGAGCATTCGCCAGTTGTCCAAATTGATTCTCCAGTGCTTTCAAAGATGCTCCTTGTCTTTGAAACATATCATCATATTTGGCTTCTTGTTTTTTGATCATATCTGCAAGTAAATCTTATATTCCTACCTTCTTTTCATACCCATGTCCTTTATTCTGCTGTTGGAATCCAGATGGTGGATTGTTCCTTTCATGAGATCCTTGCCTAGAAGTATTGCTCCATGCGAAGTTGGAATGTTTCCTCCAACCTGGGTTGTAGATATTGGAGTGTGGATTATTTCCTTGTCTATTGAAGTTACTGACATAGTTCACAGACTCATAATGTGGGTTGTGAGATTCTGCCTCTGGTACTTCTCCATATGGTGTACTTATGGATCCAGCAATGTTCACAACTTGCGTACTAAGAGTTTCCAGGCATTTACATATCTGATCCAGCTTGGCATTCACAGTTGTGTTGACCCATACTTCTTGGATTTCTGCTACTCGATGGATCATACTCCTATTTGTTGGGCACAAGGAATTGTTGTTAGCCATTTCTTCTATTAAATCCCAAGCTTGATCTTCTCCTTTTACCATTAATGCTCCTCCAGCAGCAGCATCTACTGTCGTTTTCATCAATCATGTAAGCCCATTGTAGAAGCTTTCGACTTGTTGAGGACATTTTCGGAGCAGTTCCTTGTATCTTTCCCATTCTTCAAATAAGGATTCTGAGTTGTGTTGTATAAAGGATGTGATGTCGTTTCTCAACTTTGCTATTCTGGCTGGGAGAAATTATTTTGTAAGGAACTTTGTGGCAAGATTGTTCCAAGTTGTTATGGAACCCGGTGTTAGTGAATGGAGCCAGCCATTAGCTCTGTCTTTCAAGGAATATGAGAATACCCGCAGACGCATTGCTTCTTCTACCAATTGGTTGTTGTTGAATGTGCCACAAACTTCCAGGAAGTTGCTGATGTGAGCATTGGGATCTTCAATTGCAGTTCCCCCAAACTGAACTGACTGCTGTATCATTTGAATGCATGCCTTGATGTCACAAGCATTTACAGGTAAGGGTGGAAGTACAATACATGATATGAATCCATTAACCACCAGAATTGTTCTATCTCGAATAAGAATTGGTGGTGCTACTTCCAAAGGTTCAGGTTCTTGATTATCCATGATCATCAATGCTTCTTGATCTTCTCGCATTTCCCTTCTTAACTGTTTGAGAGTTCTTTCAATTTCTAGGTCAAGCGGACAAAATTCAAAACTTTTGCTTCTTCTCATGTAGTGTTTGAGAACCTGAAACACAAAAAAAATAAGTAAAAACCTTAGACACAAGTAAAGTATCTAACCTCAAAATTAATAGTAAAAGATAAATACGTCTCCGGCAACGGCGCCAAAACCTTGTCGGTGAAATCACATAGGTTACGCAAGCGCACATATCATTCAAATAGTATAAAATGTATCGATCCCACGATGACTTATTACTTATGCTATTAATTATTGAAGCTAAATTTATACAAGTATCTAATTAAATTGATTGTGGTTGGATGTTGATTTTTATCTAAAACAAGTAAATAAAATAAAACAAAAGTAAATTCTAAAAGTTTTCAATAATATGAAACTATCTAGGGTTGTGAATCCTTTCAATATTCTTCTAAAGATGAAGTGATTATCTTATACTTGTGTAATATATTGGTTTATTAACCTGGAACAGAAGATATGCAAAAGCCTATGTCGATGGTCAGATGCAAACACCCAAAGTAACCCAATTAACTATATGTTTATGTTAACTAAGAAACTCTGAATTCATTAAGATCAAGTTCCAATTATGGCTACCCACGTCCGACAGGTATATGTCTATCCTGGAACAAAATCTCTAATGTCAGATCGTGAGCTATTGAGTCTAAGGCTGAAACCTAAAATCCCTTCGTCAAGTTCATTTTAATTTTACCACATCAATCTTATTGTTGGAAAATTAACAAGAAGCATTAAGATTAAGACTCAATAAATAAACCAAAACATCACACAATACACAAAATAATCAACTTATAAAATCGTTGATATTGGAATTCATCACAACCCTAGATAATGTATTTAGTTATAATACATACCTATTACTACTAAAGAAATAATTAAACAAAACATTATAAAATAATAAGAAAACTAAAAATTAAAATAAAACAATTAAAATAAAATGTTGGAGTTAGGGGATCCACTTTTAAAATTTCAAAGGTAGAAATCTCACTTTATTATAATATAAAAATTGTTAGTGTTATCCAATTAATTAAGTCCAACCGTCCATAAATGCGGTGTTATTATTGTCCATAATCCAGCCATATAGGCGGTAATCATCTGTCACCTAAAGACCGACCATATAAGCGATATCTAATTATGTCAAATAAATAAAACCAGCCATATAGGCGGTATCAACATTAATCAATATTATTAAATTACAATTCTTATATTATAAATAAGTGAGATTGATCTACCTTATCATGTTAAAAGCTTGACCCTTTACTCCAGCAGAAAGAAGTTACCTACTCATGTTTGAATAAAAACAGACAGAATTTTATTACTAAAGTAAAAAGAAAATACAAGAAAACTAAAAATAAACACACAAGACACTCTCTTCTAAGTTTTACTGAGAAACCCTAGAAGAAAGCATGAGTTTTACATCAAATTTGGTTTGCTATTTATTGGCAAATATAAAGGCTTCCATTAATTTCTCCACCAAATACTCCACCAAATATGCCACCAAATCCTCCACCAAACATGTAATGTTTGACAATTGTAAATTGTAATTTTCTATTTTTTTTTTTGGTTTTTGATAATTACTTTAATAATTATACAAAACACACTTTGGATTTTTCATATATTTCGGTCTTGAAACTATAGAATTTGAAAATCTTATGAACATCAAAGTTGTAGATCATTGAGTCTTTTTTCATCTGGAACTTGAATTACATCAATCCGATATTGGAGTAAAAAGGTATGGCCAAAATACGAAAATTGCGCAAAGTTACAATTTTCGAAATTGTACTTCGTTAGAATGCCATTTCAAGTTTCCAACCTCCAAAATCCAAATGTCAAGTCCAGTTTTTGTCCTTCTTTGTTCCGCATTTCGTCCTGAATGATTCCATTGAGTCCCAATTTTATTTTATCTATAAAATAAAACAAAAACAAATCAAAACGTTCACAAGACTCTAGAAACTATACAAAATATTAAGTAAAATGGGCGGTATATATTGATATATTTTCTGCTCATCATTAGGCCAAGTAATTGATGATTGGAAAGAGGTGGGCCAGGCTTTCTTCTGCAATATCTGGGAGGTTGTCCATCTCCAAAGTGTAAAATGCCTCCTTTATAGGAGCAAAAGTCACTGGGCCTTACAATTAGGGTAGTGGTTTTCTTCCGCGGGCTTGCTCGGGATTTCTTCAAAGTTCTCAGCCTGACCTAATTGGAAGAATCTATTTTGAGACCTTGGGGGTGTGACTGTTACTTGTGATGTTTGGGTGGATGGCATTTTAGTTTGTCTCGGTGGGGGAGTGTTTACGGTTTGGATCGGTGTGGCGGAGGTCTGTATGGAGGCTTTTTATCTCTGAGATGGAGCAATTAGTGTTGTTAGTCGAAAGCAGTTCTCATTAGGACCGCTTTAGGTTTGGCGTTTGGCCTCTCGGAAATTTGCAACAAGTTGGACCTTCTTCTCGACATATCTGCATCAAGAAAACACAGGGTTAAGAAATGTAGCTTGAATGTCGGGTTAGTAAATGTAAAATGCAATATTCAATAGTAAACAAACAATAAGAATGAATGAAATGGAGTTAGTCAGTTAGTCAGTCCTTACCCATCTACTTTTCAACCGGTAGAGGGATGCTCGGGATGAGACACACATCAACGAAGAAGAGAAGTTTCAGGATATCTCTGTAGTGGCCTAAAAATTGAGACCCGAGTTTCACCCTCGCCTTGCCCTCACGATGATTCATGAAAGGATCACCCCAGCGCCTACAAAGGGAAATATTATTTTAGTGAAAATCCTAAGGAATTAAAGAAGAAGTGGACATATGGTCAGAATGTTACCTCCAACCTTGAAAACAGTGGGCACTATAATTTCCTAATTATCGATGACCTGATGTGAGCCCTGTACTCCCCAGCCCATAACCATTAGTCCTTGAATATTTTATTGATGACTAAGAGGTTTGTGATCAAGGATTTCCCTCCGGAGTAGAGGGACAAGTATTACCAACCCTTATACTCTTTTAGGTTGGTATTCATTATGTATAGTCTCTTCACGTCTTCGAATGCTGGTTCTCCTAGCTTGGTTCGGCTCCAAATCACATAGATTCCAGCTAATACCCTCCATTCGTTCAAGTTGAGCCGGCTCGGGTCTAGGTTCTGTTAGGGTTGGTGCTCGAAATGCCAATTCGGATAGTATTTATGTCAGACTCATGAAAACAAACAATTCTTTTTTCATAATATTACTTATTTATGGTAGCACCTCTTGTTTATATATATGTATTCAATCAAGTTACAATTAGATTAAAACTAAAAATGATTTTGTGTTATGTATATATTAGACAAAGATGATCAGTGGTAAACACACACACGTTACGCAAGCGCATGTATCGCTCAAGTAGTATAAAATATATCGATCCCACGAGGACTTAATACCTAAGCTATTAATTTATGAAGCTAAATGTCTATGAGTATCTAATTGATTGATTTTTGGTTGGATGGTGATTTTAAACTAAAGACAAGTAATTAAAACAAAACAAAGGTAGATTTTAAGTTTTAAACAATGATATGAAAATATCCAGGGTTGTGAATCCTTCCAATATCTTCTAAAGATGAAGTGATTATCTCATGTTTGTGCAATATATCGGTTTATTAACCTGGAACACAAATTTATGCAAAAACCTCTTCCAATGGTCAGATGTAAATACCCAAAGTAACCCAATTAACTATATTCCTATGTTAATTAAGAAATTCTGAATTCATTAAGATTAAGTTCCAATTATGGCTACCCCCACCCGACAGGTATATTCCTATCCTGTAAGGAAATCTACCTAAGAGACATTTACCCCAAGGTGAGATCGTGAGCTATTGAGTCTATGGCTAAAACCTAAAATACCTTTTCCAAGTTCATTTTAAGTTTACCAAATCAATCTTATTAATGGCCAGTTAACAAGAAGTATGAAGCTTAAGACTCAATAAATAAACCAATATACTACCCAAAACATAAAATAATCACTTATAAAACGGTTATATTGAAATTCATCACAACCCTAGATAATATTTTTAGTTACAAAACATACCTAAAATTACAAAATGCATAGTTAAACAAACTAACATAATAGAAGATTAAAAATTAAAGAAAATTACAACAATAAAAGAAAGTGATGGAGCTAGGGGTTTCACTTTTAATACTTCAAATATAGATTACTCCCTTATCAATTAATCATTTCTTGAATTAATTATATTAAAACCGACTATATAGGCGGTGAATGTCATTTGTCCAAAGTCCAATTTACCATATAGGCGGTAACAAAATCATATAAACCGACAATGTAGGCGGTTACAAGGTTAGCACCTAAACCGACCATATATGCTGAAACTAAGTCCAATAATATAAAACTGGCCATATAGGCTGTAAATAATTAATTCAATTTACTTATTTAAATTAAGAGAGTAAATCTAAATTATTATATTAAAAGTTTCACCCCAGACTTCAGTAAAAAGAGATTACCTACTCATGATGTAATTAAAAACACATAAAAATTTATTAAATAAATAAAGAGAAAATACAAGAAAACTTAAATAAACATGCAAGACACTTTCTTTTAGGTTTTCATGGAGAAATCCACCAAAGAAAGCATGAAAAATTTACAAAGTTTAGCTTAGTATTTATTGGCAAATATAAAGGCTTCCACCAATTTCTCCACCAAACATGGTACCAAATCCTCCACCAAGCATGTTTGGTGGAATTTTGACAATTTTCATTATTTTATTTTATTTTATTTATTTTATTTTTGAAAATGACTTTAATAATTACACATAACACACTTACGGAATTTTCATCAATTTCGGTAATGAAAACTTCAGAATTCGAAAATCTTTTGAACTTCAAAGTTTAAGATCTTTGAGTCTCCTTTAATCTGGAAATTGAATCACCTCAATCCGATATCGGAATACAAAGTTATGGCCAAAATACGATAATTGCGCAAAGCTTAAATTTCCGAAATTGTACTTCGTTAGAACGCCATTTCAAGTTTCCAATCTCCAAAATCAAAATGTCAAGTCCAGTTTTTGCCCTTATTTGTTCCACATTTCGTCCTGATTGATTCCATTGAGTCCCGATTTTATTTTATTTGTAAAATAACTAAAACACATCAAAATGTTCATAAAACTTGAGAAACTATACAAAATATTAAGTAAAATGGGCGGTAAATAATGATATATTTTCCGCTCATCACACCCCTAAACCTAATATTTTTCTAGTGCTCGAGCAAAACAATAAAATAAAATGCAACAAATAATTAAAATTAAACTAAGCCACTTTCGTAGGGATCACGGTTGCATTTAGTGTATGCAACAAGCCTTTAAACCCCTAGGTGTCCCTAGTGGACGAGTTGTAGTCTCGTGAGGGCTTACAATGGCGATACCCACAAGCGTCAATCTAATGCACACGGAAGCAAAAAGACAAGAGAAAAGAGAATAAACAAGTTTGTGACTAAACAAGTGAAACTTATTATCCAAGTTAGTAGTTGTTTTCTTTCTTTCTAAATTACCAAATAAGTAAATTTTTCGATTATTTTTACCATTCTTCATATACACAACCAACAAGGTATTAATAAAATCATTGTACCCACAATATTCATAAGTGTAGTTGAAAAGAGAGTAATATTTTTGTCCTAAAGTTAAATCAGAATTCACACTTTTTTTTGGCAATGGATTTTTTTTTGTTTTATTTATATACAAAAATTTCATCCATGTAGCGAGTTTTGGGTCAGTGACTCCCAAGCCAGTTGGCTTTAGGACACTAGGTGTTAAGACACCCTTACAGACTTAATTACTCGGATTTCAGATATATATTTTTTTCATAACATCTTTGATCCATGTAGCGAGCTTTGGGCCAGTGACTCCCAAACCTATTGGTTTTATGGCACTAGGTGTTAAGACACCCCTGCGGACTTAATTACTCGGATCTCAAATATGTGTTTTTTTGTTTGTTTTTTTATAACATTTTTAATCAATGTAGTGAGCTTTGGGCCAGTGACTCTAAACCAGTTGGCTTTAGGGCACTAGATGATAAAACACCCATACGGACTTAATTACTCAGATCTCATATGTTTTTTTTTCCATTGTTTTTTTAGATGCTTCCTCAAATTCAACTAGAGCACTGAATATTACAAACTTTTCACTTACAACTCATGGTCGTATGTTACATGCATGTTGATAATACCTGTCAACTGAGCATATGAAGATCCAATTTAGTTAGTATTATGGAGAATTCACAAATTAAATAATTCCAAAGGAAATAAACAAAAGTTAACTTGTTATGAAATAGGTTGAGATACGTCTCAGGAGTGGAAATTCCTTACACAGCTATCTCAAACACTAATTTCCACCTAATTAGTCAAATTAAAAACAAAAACAAAAAAAAAAAAAAAACAAAATATATATATATATTTTTTTAATTTTTTAAAACTTTTGACTAAAAATCAAATAAAAACAACACAACGAAAAATAAATACAAGATACTAGTCAATTATTCCCGTCCCCCAAACCTAATTGAGACATTGTCCCCAATGTCTTAAAAAGAAGAAGAAGAGTTTAGAAGACAATACCTGGTTAGCTGTAATTCTACAACTAGAAAGAAAATTAAAGGTTAAGATCCAGATTTATCCGACGCTTCTTACCACAATCATTATCAGACCAGTTAATCTTGGAAAGGATAGGGTCAATTTGTGGTTCAAAGGCCAAAAGTTGGTCAGTTAAATCATGGCAGTTCATAAACTAAAACACATCAAAACGTTCATAAAACTCGAGAAACTATACAAAATATTAAGTCAAATGGGCGATATATATTGATATATTTTCCGCTAATCACACCCCCAAACCTAATATTTTGCTAGTCCTCGAGCAAAACAACAAAATAAAATGCAATAAATAATTAAAATTAAATTAAGCCACTTTCGTAGGGATCATAGTTACATTTAGCGTATGCAACAAGCCTTTAAACCCCTAGTTGTCCCTAGTGGACGAGTTGTAGTCTCGTGAGGGCTTACAATGACGATACCCACAAACGTCAATCTAATGCACACAAAAGCAAAAAGACAAAAGAAAAGAGAATAAACAAGTTAGTTACTAAACAAGTGAAACTTCTTATCCAAGTTAATAGTTGTTTTCTTTCTTTCTAAATTACTAAATAACTAAATTCTCCGATTATTTTTACCATTATCCATATACACAACCAACAAAGTATTAATCAGCTCATTGTGCCCACAATATTCATAAGTGTAGTTGAAAATAGACTAATATTTGTTTCCTAAAGTTATATCAGAATTCACACATTTTTTAGAAATAGAATTTTATTCTGATTTTTTTTTATATACAATATCTTCAATCCATATAGCGAGCTTTAGGTCAGTGACTCCCAAGCCAGTTGGCTTTAGGGCACTAGGTGTTAAAACACCCTTACAGACTTAATTACTCAGATATCAGATAACTTTTTTTTTTTTTTATAACATCTTCAATCCATGTAGCGAGCTTTGAGCCAGTGACTCCCAAACCAGTTGGTTTTAGGGAACTAGGTGTTAAAACACCCCTTCAGACTTAATTACTCGGATATCAGATATTGTTTTATAACATCTTCAATCAATGTAGCGAGCTTTGGGCCAGTGACTCCCAAACCAGTTAGTTTCAGGGCACTAGGTGTTAAAACACCCCTTCGGGCTTAATTACTCGGATATCAGATGTTTTTTTTATTAATATACACAATTTTTTTTTAAAAAAAATTCCATCGCTTTTTTAGATGCTTCCTCCAATTAAACTATAGTACTGAATATTACAAACTTTTCAATTACATTTCATGGCCCAATGTCACCATGCATATTGATAATACCTGTCAATTGAACATCTGAAGATCCATTATAGTCAGTATTATGGAGAATTCACAAATTAAATAATTCAAAAGGAAATAAACAAAAATTAACTTGTTACGAAATAGGTTGAGATACGTCTCAGGAGTGGAAATTCCTTACTCAGCTATCTCACACCAATTTCACTTCATTAGTCAAATTAAAAAGACAAAAACAAAAAAAAAATTACAATTTTTTGATTTTTTTGATTTTTATTTTTAAAACTTTGTGACTAAATATCAAATAAAAACAACGCAACGAAAAAATAAAAACGAGACACTAGTCAACTATTCCCCTCCCCCAAACCTAATTGAGACATTGTCCCAAATATCTAAAGTAGAAGAAAAGTTAGAAAACAGTACATGGTTAGCTGAAATTCTACATCTTAAAAAGAAAATTAAATGTTAAGATCCAGATTTGTCGTATATTTTTTACCACGATCATTATCAGACCAGTTAATCTTGGAAAGGATTGGGTCAATTTGTGGTTCAAAGGCTAAAAGTTGGTCAATTAAATCATTGGCAATTTTGGCAGTGAAGAGGATATCTTTTACAGGTTTTGACACGAACCCATTACTCCGGCCATCATCAAGAAACACACAAAGAAAGTCATAAAATTCATCAACATTAAATAGTCCAATTGGTTTCTGGTGTATTTAAAGTTCGCCCAAGATACTACTGTAAAAATTTCCTCCATCGTGCCCAAGCCACCTGGCAAAGCAATAAAAGCATCAGCACGATTAATTATTTCAACCAGTCGTTTAGAAATACCTGGTACAATAAGTTCCTCTCCTTTTGATGGTCCTATAATATTCGCCTCTGCCAAAGATTTTGGGATGATTCCCAGAACTTGACTACCTCCTTCCAGTATGGCCCTTGAAACATACCCCATTACTCAAAGATTGCCACCGCCATATACTAGGTGCATATTCCTTTCAGCTATGACTCTACCCAATTCTTGTGCTGCCTTAACGAACTTTGGTTTAGAACCAACACTAGTACCGCAAAACACACAGATATTTACAACTCGTCTTCTTGAAGTTGCTTCCATTTTTTTTTATTTATTTCTCAACTCTGGATGTCTTCAAAGTGCAATGATGAGCTGAATTTATAGAACCTTAAAAAGGGTGAGTAAAAATAGCACTAGTACCTGTCAAATGACAATTATTAGCTAAACAGTAAAATATATCGTGAAAGTCAAAGAGTCTGGATCATGATGGAGAAAATAAAAGAAAATCACAAAACGAATCACAATTATTAGATAAATATAAAGAGATAATAATATTTACAGGAAATAACGGCTTGATTGACATATATGCGTCATGGACAAACTTCCCATCCAATTTTCTTATAAATTGGCAAACATGGTCTTTTAAAGTCAGATTCCCGAGACTTAATTGTTGTCTTTCTTTTCGAAATTGTGTAAATAACATGTGAATTGCGTGATGCACATATCCACTGGGATGCATCTCAAGAGTCAATGATATGTCATCCAAAGACTCCTTACTCAAACCATCCCTAATGAATTTAATTTTATCTTCATGTTTATCAGACACCATTCCTAAAGAACGACAACGAGTATTACATGTCATGCGTGCACATTTATAGCAAACACTTATTCTTTTAGCTATTCTTTTCTTAGCATAGGTGTTTCTTCCTAAACCAGACAGATATGAAATAAAAGAGTCAGATGACTCACCTGCCATTTAGACCCGTGCTTCAATTAACCAACGAATGTCATTAGGAATACCTTTCATCATCAGAAGTCTCATTCATTCCATGCGAGCTTTGTAGACTTTCATCAGAGAGTTTTGAGGGAGAGAAGGAAATTGCTTGTGAAGATTTGCGATAACGTCTTCCATCATATCTGTGACTTAACCTATAAAATTAAACACACAAAACTAAAACACACTAAATCTGAATATATACAAAAATTGCATGGGTTGCCTCCCTGCTAGCGCTAAGTTTAATGTCGTCAGCTAGACATGACTACACAAATGTTAGGCTGGATCTGAAAGTGTGACACTTTCTTTTTGACGCTCAAATGATTCTCCCCAGTAGTGCTTGACACGCTGGCTGTTAACTTTGAATGTGTTTTTGGACTTGGGGTTGTATATCTCAATAACTCCGTAGGGTAACACTTGAGTAATCAGAAATGGACCTGACCATTTTGATTTCAGCTTTCCAGGGAAAAGTTTCAACCTTGAATTGTATAACAACACTTGGTGCCCTGGTTCCAGTTGTCTGCGCACTATTTTTTTATCATGCCATTTCTTGGTCTTTTCTTCATATAATTTGGCATTTTCATAAGCATGTAGGCAAAATTCCTCAAATTCGTTGAGTTGGTGGAGCCATTTTTCTCCAGCTGCTTGTAGATCAAGATTTAATTTCTTCGGTGCCCAGTACGCTTTGTGTTCAAGCTCCACAGGCAGATGGCATGCTTTCCCAAACACCATTCGATATGGGGGACATACCAATTGGTATCTTATAAGCTGTCTGGTAGGCCCATAGTGCGTCATCTAGTTTTGTAGACCAGTATTTCCTTGTTGATCCAATGGTTCTCTCAAAGATTCTTTTGATCTCTCTATTTGAAACTTTAACCTGTCTATTTGACTGTGGATGGTAAGCAGTGGAAATTTTTTGAATGAATCCGTATTTGGATAGGAGTGCATCGAAGTATCTATTGTAGAAATGTGTGCCTCCATCACTGATAATGGCCCGAGGTATTCCGAAGTGAGTGAAAATGTTCATTTTAAGGAATTTTATCACCACTTTTGAATCATTTGATGGCAGTTCTATTGCTTCAACCCATTTGGAGACATAGTCTAGTGCTACTAATATGTACAGGTTTCCGAATGATGGAAAAAAGGGTTCCATAAAATCAATCCCCCATACATCAAATATCTCCACTTCTAGAATGTTTTGCAAAGGCCTTCATTACTCCTCGAAATTTTTCACGTTCTCTGGCACCTGTCACATTGAAGAGCAAATAAGTAAGCATCTTTAAATAGAGTGGGCCGGAACAAACCTGATTATAGGACTTTGACTGCAGTTTTATTTCCGCTGAAGTATCCGCCGTATGGTGATGAATGACAATGCTGAAGGACATTATTGACCTCCTCATGTGGAACACAATGTCTTAGTAATTGATCAACACAATGTTTGAACATGTACGGTTCATCAAAGACATAATGTTTGACTTCTTTGAAGAACTTCTTTCGTTGCTGATGAGTCCATTCCAACTGCCATTTGCCTGATACTATGTTGTTTACATAGCAGCATACAAAGAGATATCCTACTATTTCATGGCAAACAACTATTCATCTGGAAAGGTTTCTTTGATTGTCAGTTCATTGCCAACTGTTTCTCCATTCTCGAGCCTCGATAAGTGATCTGCCACTTGGTTCTCTGTCCATTTCCTATCTCGGATCTCCACGTCAAATACTTGTAGCAGAAGCACCCAACAGATCAATCTGGATTTGGCATCTTTCTTTGCGATCATATATTTGATTACTGAATGATCTATGTAGACCACCACTTAAGGACCTAGCAGATAAGAGCGAAATTTATAAAAGCAAACATAATTGCGAGCAACTCCTTTTCAGTGGTTGTGTAGTTGAGTTGAGCTTCATTCAGAGTTCTGTTGGAGTAGTAAATGGTATGGAAAATTTTTGGTTTGCTTTGTCCTAAAACTGCACCTACAACAAAATCACTAGCATCACACATCACCTCAAATGGAAGGGTCCATTCTGGTGCTACTATGATGGGGGCAGAGACTGGCTTTTTTTCAAGATTTCAAAAGCTTCATGGCATTCTTTGGTGAAGTTGGAAGGCACATCTTTCTCCAGCAGATTGCATAGTGGTTTAGCAATCTTGGAGAAGTCTTTGATAAATCTCCTGTAAAAGCCTGCATGTCCGAGAAAACTCTGAATTCCTTTGACAGATGATGGTAGAGGCAGTTTTTCTATTGTCTCAATCTTTGCTTTGTCTACCTCGATTCCCTTTTATGAGATCTGATGTCCCAGGACAATTCCTTCTTGCACCATGAAGTGGCATTTCTCCCAATTGAGTACCAGGTTGGTATCTTCGCATCTTTGTAACACTTTTTCCAAATTTTACAAGCAGTGGTCGAACGAGTCTCCAAACATAGAAAAATCATTCATGAAAACCTCCATACTTTGTTCTGGCATGTCTGAGAAGATGGCCATCATGCAACGTTGAAATGTGGCAGAAGCATTACATAGTCCACATGACATCCTACGGAAAGCAAAAATACCATACGGACATGTAAAAGTGATTTTCTCCTGATCTTCTTGGGCGATGGCAATCTGATTGTACCCTGAGTATCCATCCAGAAAATAATAGAAAAAATGTCCCGCTAGTCTGTGTAACATCTGGTCAATGAATGGTAGTGGAAAATGATCCTTCTCTGTTGCTTTGTTCAGCTTCCTATAGTTCATGCATACTCTTCATCGAGTCACCGTTCTTATTGGAATCAACTCGTTCTTTTCATTTGTGACTACAGTAATTCCTCATTTCTTTGATACACAATGCATATGACTCATCCACGTGCTGTCAGAGATGGGGTAGATGATGTCGGCATCCAACCATTTGAAAATTTCTTTCTTCACGACCTCCTTCATGATTGGATTTAGTCTTCTTTGATGCTCCACTGTGGCTTTGTACTCATCGCTCATTAGAATTTTGTGCCTGCAAAATGATGTACTAATGCCTCGAATGTCTGCTATAGTCCAGCCAATGGCTTTCTTGTGTTCTCGTAACACTCTCAACAACTTATCTTCCTACTCCAATGATAGCGACGAAGAAATAATCACAAGTAAATCAAAAGAGTTTCCTAAGAATGCATACTTGAGATGGCTCGGAAGTAGCTTTAGTTCCAGCTGTGGTGGTTCTTCAATCGAGGGCTTGATTCGCTCCTTTTTTGGTAGTTCCAAACTTTTCACATGTGGTGTCGATTTGTAGCCAAATGGTCTGTCAAGATAGTTGATACATTCCAGAATTTTATCATCTAGCTCGCTGTCAGTCATGTTGGTGATGCAAGCTTCAAGTTTATCCGTGGAAAGTTGTATTGCATCAGTATTCTGGATGATACTATCTAAAACATCAATTCTGAAACATTCCTCCTCATTTTCATCATTCGGGAAGTTCATGGCTTTGAAAACATTGAATGTAACTTCTTGGTCATGCATTTTCATGGTTAGTTCTCCTTTTTGTACATCAATAACAGTTTGACCTGTAGCCAAGAATGGTCTCTCAAGGATGATATGTACATCTTTGTCTTCTTCCATGTCAAAGATAATGAAATCTGCAGGGAAAATGAATTTATCGACTTTAACCAATACATATTCCACTACACCTCTCGGAAATGTGAGCAATCTGTTAGCAAGCTGCAGAGTAACTAAGGTGGACATTAATTCTCCAATCTGTAGTTTCCTGTAAATAGACAAATGCATCAAGTTAATGCTGACACCTAAATCACATAAAGCTTTACCGAAGTAATGTTCTCCTATGATGCAAGAGATGGTGAAACTGCCAGGATCTTTAAACTTTGGGGGAAGCTTCCTCTGAATGATGGCGCTTCATTCTTCTGTCAATGCTACTGTCTCATAATCTCCCAATCTCCACTTTCATGAAAGAATGTCTTTAATGAATTTGACATAGCTGGGAATTTGTTCCAACGCTTCTGTAAATGGAATTTTGATATGCAGCTTTTTGAAGATCTCCAAGAATCGAGCAAATTGTTTGTCTAGTTTATTTTTCTGGAGACGCTGTGGAAATGGTGGAGTTGGAGTGAATCTTTCTCGATCATTTTCTTTTGCTTCTTTTTCCTCCATCTGTGGTTCTGCTTCGCTGGTTTCTTTTGGAACTTCCTCAGTGGATGCCTTGACTCCAACATCTTTGTTGATCTCAGTACCATTTTTTAAAGTAATTACTTGACATTGCTCCTTCCCTCAGTTCCTTAGATTTGGTTATGTGTTGCTAGGAAGTGTACTTTGCGGTCTGTAACTCTGAGAATTGGCCAGTTTTCCCATTTGATTCTCTAGTGTTTTCAAAGATACTATTAGAATTTGAATTAATGCTGCTTGGGATTGAAACATAGCATCATATTTGGCTGATTTAGAGTCGTATTTTACGTCTAGCTTTTTAAACATTTCTGCAAGCATATCTTCAATTTTTGGCTTCTTTTCATACTTTTGGCCTTTGTTTTGCTATTGGAATCTTGGTGGTGGATTGTTCCTTTGCCCTGAATTGTTGTTCCATGCAAAATTGGGATGATTCCTCCACCCTGGGTTGTAGGTATTGGAATATGAATTGTTCCCATATTTGTTGAAATTATTGACATAGTTCACCATCTCATCATGTTGGTTGTATGATTCTACTTCTGATGCTCCTACATTTGGTGAACTTGTGGATCCAGTATTAACCTTCATGTTAAGAGTGTCCAGATTTTTGCAAATCAGATCCAGCTTGGCATTCAATGCTTTGTTGGCTCCAACTTCGTAAATTCCTGCGATTTTTTGAATCATGCTCTTTTCTGTTGGCCATAAAGAATTATTGTTGGCCATTTCTTCAATTAAGTCCCAGGCCTGATCTTCTCCTTTTGCCATTAAAAATCCTCCAGCAGCAGCATCAATTGTGGTTCTCATTAATCCAGAAAGTCCATTATAGAAGTTTGGACTTATAGCCACTTTGCAATCTCATGGTGAGGACATTTTCTGAGCAAATCCTTGTATCTTTCCCAAGCTTCGCAGAAAGATTTTGAGTCATGTTGTACAAAGGATGTAAAGTCATTCCTCAACTTTGCAGTTCTGGCTGGGGGAAAGTACTTTGGAAGGAATTTGGTGGCTATAGTGTTCCAAGTTGTGATGGAACCCGCTGGTAGTGAATGTAGCCAAGCCTTAGCTTTGTCTTTCAAAGAATATGGAAAAACACGCAATCTCATTGCTTCTTCTGCCGTTCGTTTGTAATTGAATATGCCGCAAACTTCCAGGAAGTTGCTGATGTGGGCATTAGGATCTTCAGTTGCATTCCCCCCAAACTGAACTTCCTGCTATATCATATGGATGCATGTTTTGATGTCACATGCATTTGCTGGTAATGGAAGAAGTACAATACATGAAATGAAGCCGTCAACCACCGTAATAGTTCTGTCTTGAATAAGAATTGGCGGTGAAAATTCCAAAGGTCCAGGTTCCATATTGATCAGTGCTTCTTGGCCTTCTCGCCTTTCTCTTTTTAAGTGTCTGATGGTTCTTTCAATTTCAAGCGGACAAATATCAAAGCTTCTAGTTCTTCTCATGTAGTGACTGAGAACCTGAAACACAAGAAAACAAAAATAATAAGTAAAAACAAATTAGACACAAGTAAATGTATCTAACCCTAAAATTAATTGTGAAAGATAAATAAGTTCCCCGACAAAGGCGCCAAAAACATGATCGGTGGTAAACACATACATGTTACGCAAGCGCACGTATCGCTCAAGTAGTATAAAATATATCGATCCCATGTGGACTTAATACCTAAGCTATTAATTTATAAAGCTAAATGTCTACGAGTATCTAATTGATTGAGTTTTGGTTGGATGGTGATTTTAAACTAAAGACAAGTAATTAAAACAAAACAAATGTATATTTTAAGTGTTAAACAATGATATGAAAATATCCAGGGTTGTGAATCCTTCCAATATATTTTAAAGATGAAGTGATTATCTCATGTTTGTGAAATATATCAGTTTATAAAACCGGGAACACGAAGTTATGCAAAAGCCTCTTCCGATGGTCAGATGTAAATACCCAAAGTAACCCAATTAACTATATTCCTATTTTAATTAAGAAACTTTGAATTCATTAAGATTAAGTTCCAATTGTGGCTACCCCCGCCAGATAGATATATTCTTATCTTGTAAAGAAATCTACCGAATAGGCATTTACCCCAAGGTGAGATCGTGAGCTATTGAGTCTATGGCTAAAACCTAAAATCCATTTTCCAAGTTCATTTTAAGTTTACCAAATCAATCTTATTAAAATCCAGTTAACAAGAAGCATTAAGCTTAAGCCTCAATAAATAAACCAATATACTACCCAAAACATAAAATAACCACTTATAAAACGATGATATTGAAATTCATCACAACCCTAGATAATATTTTTAGTTACAAAACATACCTACAATTACAAAATGCATAGTTAAACAAAATAACACAATAAAAGATTAAAAATTAAAGAAAATTACAACAATAAAAGAAAGTGTTGGAGCTAGGGGTTTCACTTTTAATACTTCAAATATAAATTACTCATTTATCAATTAATCATTTCTTGATTTAATTATATTAAAACTAACCATATAGGTGGTGAATTTCATTTGTCTAAATTCTAACCGACCATATAGGCGGTAACAAAATCATATAAACCGACCATGTAGTCGGTAACAAGGTTAGCACCTAAACCGACCATATATGCAGAAACTAAGTCCAATAATATAAAATCGGCCATATAGGCGATAAATAATCAATTCAATTTACTTATTTAAATTAAGAGAGTAAAATTAAATTATTATATTACAACTTTCACCCCGGACTCCAGCAAAAAGAGATTACCTACTTATGTTTATTTTTTATTAAATTTTGTTTTTGAAAATGACTTTAATAATTACACATAACACCCTTACGGATTTTTCATCAATTTCGGTAATGAAAACTTTAGAATTCGAAAATCTTATGAAGTTTAAAGTTGTAGATCTTTGAGTTTTCTTTAATCTGGAACTTGAATCACCTCAATCCGATATCGAAATAAAATGTTATGACCAAAATACGACAATTGCGCAAAGCTTAAATTTCCAAAATTATACTTCGTTATAACGCCATTTCAAGTTTCCAATCTCCAAAATCAAATTTCAAGTCCAATTTTTGCCCTTATTTGTTCCATATTTCATCCTGATTGATTCCATTAAGTCCTGATTTTATTTTATCTGTAAAATAAACTAAAACACATCAAGACGTTCATAAAACTCGAGAAATTATACAAAATATTAAGTAAAAGGGGCGGTAAATATTGATATATTTTCCGCTCATCAAAAGACCCCAGGATTTACAACATAGTACACAGTTTCAATGTAGTTTGTAATTGACATTGTGAAGTGTCACTATAAGTTGTATAATCTCAAATAAAGTTCCTCTTCAAGATTTACTGACACGGGTCATTTAGTAAAATCCGCTGAGACCAGTACACGTTATGTATCGAAATTTGGTCTGATGGTTTATGCCAATGAACCATGAGTCTCGGGAGACTCGTATAGACGTGTAGGTGTTTATTTGATAAATTCTGAATGACTCACCGAAGATTTCCTAATATATGGTAAAACCAACGTCAGTAGGAATTTTCTCGGGTTGAGTAGCATAATGATCCTTTGACTTGAGATACCACTGTGGATGTATGAGGTATCCTCCACACTTTGATGGCAGTTACGTCACCGATATCTTTAGATCAGACCTCCGCATGTTCGTTGGGTGTGGACTGATCTTCAGGATATCCTGTGTGTATCAAGACATGATTCATTAGTTCTGTGTATAGAACATAGTTATTCAATATGGAATTAGTAATATGTTAAATCCATGGGCCCTTGGTACACTGTAGAAGTATGTTCTAAGTTTTATTTAAGATATTTCTAATAGATACGTAGACGGGAGTACACTTATAGAGAATTGATGTTTATATCTATATCTCTGGGATAATCCAGATACCTTTCACAAATGGATTATACATATGCGATGACCTCGACCTGTACTATTCAGTGAGTTTATCTGTGGTCGTCATAATTTACGGGTGGGTAGATTATGGACACGAAATTAGATTTCGTAACAGATATGCCTGAATCTAGAGAGTCTCACTAATGGAACATACTCATAGAGCACTAGGACAACATTTATAAATAATATTGATTATTTATAATTCGTTTAACGGTTAAATAAAAAAAGATACATGCTTAAGGGATTTTCGGCCATTTCCTAGTTAATGTGTATTTGTATTAAATACTTGATTATATTAAATACACATTAATTAATTGTCATATAAAGTATTTGAAACATGTCACAAATATATGTATTAATGAATATTTATAGTAAATATGATACATATATTTAGATATTTTATTAAGTAATTAACTAATTATTTAATTGTTAAGTAATTAGAATAATTAAATACATTTATCTAAATCATTATTATGGCTATATATGGCTTAGGTAAATTGGTGTGCTTGTATATTTACTTTATGGAAATGGTTTTTCAAATTGGAATTTGCTACCTAATCTTGATTAAAAAATTACAAAATCTAATTTCCAAAAATACATTTTCGTCCAACCTAGAAAAATATAAGGGTTATGTTTTTCATTGCAACACTTGAAGTTTAAGCCTCCAAGAAATACAAGAGAGGAAGTTGAGAGAAAAACACAAGTCTTAAGCTTGAAACTTGAAATTTGAAGAAAGCTTATAAATCAAGGTATTTTTATCCTTTCCTTTGTAGAAAATTATTTCTATTATTTTAGGCTACTACATATGATGTAATTATGTGTTTTTCTGCTCTCTTATTTTGTGTTGAGAAGCTTGGAAGCCTGGATGAAAGATATATGCATGTATGTTAACAAAGTTTGCTTATTAATGGTTAATATGCGCACTTTTGGTCATTGGATGACTTGGTTGCCATTCTAGAGTTGTTAGGCCACTCAATGATAACCTAGAATTATTCTTGAGTTGTTTCAAAGTGGTTAGACTTGTTTGGCGTTGTGGAGATTTGATTAAGGTTGGACTATGTTTAATTTTTGTTAATTTGATTCATTTGATTAATTGAAGAATTAGGGTTTCTAACCTAAACTAAAATTGGGGCTTTACATATATATGTTGTTTTTATGTGTATAAGATATACAAATCATTTTGGTGTTGATTGGAAATCATCTAAGCTTGTTTTGATAAAATTAGGACCAAAATGATCAAAATATAAAGTATTGGGACCTCACGACAATTTGGGAAAAATTCTGAAAAAAATTTATGGGTTGTATGTTACAGTATATAAGATGTAAAAATTATTTTGGTAGTGATTGGATATCATCTAGTCTTGTATTTTATAAATTAGGACCAAAATGATCAAAATATAAACTATTGGGACCTTTCGGTAATTACTGAAAAATCTGAGAAAAATTTTTAGAATTCTGTTTTCATGTATATTTGATATACAAATTATTTTGGTTGTGGTTGGAAATCACCTAAGCTTGTATTTGACAACTTAGGCTAAAAATGATTAAAATAGAAGTTTTGGGGTTGCACGATAATTTACTGAAATTCTGATGTTTTTGGGTTAAAATTCTGTTTTTGAGTATTGAGTTAATTACCCAAGAAAAATTAAAGAAATCAGAAAAATTTGATTTTCCAGCATTCCGCTGCGTAATCCCAACATATCGCCCAAAATCCCAAAAAATGGTATCGGAGCGAGTCTGATTCTTGGCCCATGATATGATTAGCCCTTTAAAATTTGATATTTAGTCTAATCTTTACTTGATGCATCCATATGTTATTTAATTTGATTAAATAAAGGTATGTGAAACTTTGCGGAAAATCTATATTTAATAAGGTTTTAAAGTAACTTGTACTAAGAATACGTGAATGTTTTCTTGATGCTGTAGTTGTATCGTGCCAAAGCTGTGCAGTTATGGCTGAAGGTAGTTCATTTACGCAAGTAGAACTTATATGATAAGAGACAAATTCAAGTGAAAGTGGAAATCCTGAACGTGCCAAAGCTGTGAGGACTACATCGGTAACTTGAGTTTGTCACTGACAAGTGAAGCCTTGATACGCCTCCTGTGAACGTGCCAAAGCTGTCACAATGAGAAATGATCGGTACCAAAATCAGGAGTCTGACAATGAGTTGTCTACCTGTGAATATACGTAGGTGAGAACGTGCCAAAGTTGTGAGTCAGAATATATTCATGCGGTCCACTTCTAACTATGGAATTCAATTTAATTATTGCATTTCCGTTTTTCGTTAGGGATTACGGTATTACGTAAAGTAGTGAGAGGCACTGCTGGGTTAAAAATTCATAACTAAGGTAGAGTGTAATGTTATGAAAATTGCCGCTTATGTTTCATTTATTCTATTGTGTATATAGAATTAAACTTCTAATCAATTGCATGTATATTATTTATATATGTTTTCTGACCTGACTTATTGTTGCAGTTTTCTAGAATAGGTTCTAGATGTCAATTGACATGGATATAAATAGATTAATCTAAACCATCGGGAATTGTTGTTCCAATTTTCTTGGAAAATCAAGATTGTTAGTGACTTAGTTACTAATCACGATACGTAATCGAAATAAATATCAGGTTTAGGATATAATTCTCTAGATTTAATAGTTTCTTGTGCAGTAAGAATTGATGTGAATAGTTCATGTCTCGATATTCTTTACTGGCATTAAGAAAATCCCATTAGGTATTTGTTTATCCGATAATGACGTTTTCTTGGCTTTATTGACATTTAGAGGTAATGTGTCTGACACAGTTTGCTAATCAATTATTTACAATTATTGTGAATAGTTGAAGACAAATCATAAAGCTAAAGAAATGAGATGTATATAGTTGTGTGTAGAGAATATCGATTCTCACAATATGACAACTATAGGTATTTGATCGGCGTGATCACACACGTATAACGCAAGCGCACATATCGTTCAAGTAGTATAAATGTATCGATCCCACAAAGACTTAATACCTAAGCTATTAATTTATGAAGACAAATGTTTACGAGTATCTAATATGACTTAATACCTAAGCTATTAATACCTAAGATACAATCTTCTTAGTATTCTTAAGGAATTCCTTAGAAGAAAGTATGAATTTGCAAATGAAATCGGCCTGAATTTATAGGAATCAATGGGTCTCTTCCGTCGCGACGCGCTTTCGATTTGCGCCACGTAGAGCGCGGCTTTCGGAGATGATGACACATGGCATCGGCAGCGTCGGCATCTGAATTATTGGTTTGGCATCGCGACATAGAATGCTTGGTGCGTCGCTATACTGACGTCAGTAATGATGTGTACTGTCGGCAGCATGGGATGATGACACGTGCCCGACGCATGTTAGCAAGATTGTTGTGATGTTGACACGTGGCAGACACATGTTAGCAACTGCGCATGTTAACAAGTCTGCTGTGATGTTGACACGTGTCTGGCGCATGTTAGTAGTGCATGATAGCAGTCGGTGCATTTTAGCACGGCGCATTTTAGCAAACAGTGCATTTTAGCAGGAAATTTACATTTCATTTTTTGTCTGTTTTTCGCTGTTTTGGCCCCGAATTGATTCCAGAGAGTCTTGTTATTTTATTTATCTACAAAATACCACAAAACACATCAAAATATTCACAAACCTCAAGGAACTATACAAAATATTAAGTCAAATGTGTGGGAAATAGTGATCTATTTACCACTCATCACACCTCCAAACCTAACATTTTGCTAGTCCTCGAGAAAAACAACAAAATAAAATACAAGAATTAACTTTAAAATCAATTAAACTAAGCCACTTTCGTAAGGATCACGGTTGCATTTAGCGTAAGCAACAATCCTTTAAACCCCTAGGTGTCCCTAATGGACGAGTTGTAGTCTCGTGATGGCTTACAACAACGATACCCACAAACGTCAATATAAAACTAATGCACACAAAAGCAAAAAGACAAGAAAAAAAAAAGAATAAATAAGTTAGTGACTAAACAAGTGAAACTTCTTATCCAAGTTAGTAGTTATTTTCTCTCTTTCTAAATTACCAAATAAGTAAATTCTCCGATTATTTTTACCATTCTCAATATACACAACCAACAAAGTATTAGTCAAGTCATTGTGCCCACAATATTCATAAGTGTAGTTGAAAAGAGGGTAATATTTTTGTCCTAAAGTTATATCAGACTTCACATCTTTTTAGTTTTGGAACTTTTTCTGATTTTTTTTACGTAAAATAAATAAAGCAAAATCTTCAATTCATGTAGCGAGCTTTGGGCTAGTGACTCCCAAACCAGTTGGCTTTAGGGTACTAGGTGTTAAGACACCCCTACGAACTTAATTACTCGGATTTCAG
>SKCR01025526.1:0-37219 GCA_019454045.1 Zanthoxylum bungeanum
ATATGGGCATAACCAGAGAGGTCCCCAAGCTATTTCATTTGACCCAGATCAGCTCAGACTGAAGCATAGCAGAACAGCTTTAGCACCAGCACTCTTTTGACCCGATTTGACATATTTTGGGACTATGTTGAATTCGGCCAAATGGGGGCATTTTTGTCATTTTTTCTCGACATGTTGACTTTATGTATGATGAAATTAAGCTAGTTGACCAGGTCATTAGGGTTAATTATGCTTAGAACCTTGCTTATTGAGTAAGCACGTCAATTTACTATTTGATGTAAGCACCTTAAATTAGCTTAAGTTAGATTAGTTTCTAATCATTGTTTTAAGCTACTTTAGGTGGGAAAATACTTTTAGGGACGTGCTTGGGTGAAAGCTTTGGGTATTTTTTAGGTATTTTGGTAATTTCACTTTAGGGACATTTTTGTCCATTCACACCTTTAGGGTTTCTCATTGTAACCTATTTAAACTTTGTTTTCTTCTTCTTTGCATATAACATACACGACATTTTGAGAAACTTTCAAGCTTTTAAGCATTGGCTATGGCTAAATCCCTTGTTGAGGGAGGGATTCCCCTTTTCAAGTTCAAATTGACTTATCTAAGCTTGGCAACTTAGTGGCGTCTCCATTGCTAGCAAAATACAATTTGATTTCATGATTGTGGTTATCATGGATGTGAGTTTCATGGTGGTTAGGGGCTGATCTTGGTTGGGTTTGTTCCTACAAAATCAGTATTCAAAGTTCTTGGGGTTTTGAGAAAGATGCTTGGGGGTTTGCTTGGTTTTGAACCCAAGTGAGTTTTTTTGTCAATGTTCATATATTTTCCCACTTCTTTCATCGACTAGGGGCCATGGCTTGCTGCTAGGTGATTACCCATGGTCTGTGGAATTTTTTTAGAGATGAAATATTAAAGAGTTAATAATATTCCACTACTACTCAATAATGAACCTAGGACGGTCGCACAATATAGTTCTCGTCTACGTTACAAATTCGTGGATGTTTATTAAAAGTTAATAAATTATTATTTTGGCGTTTCCTAATTGGATTAGGATATTCGAGATATTTCGGAAATATTAATTTGATTAATAAATTCGAAATATAAAATTAAATTTAATTGTTTAAATAAATATTTGATATTTATATTAAATAAATTAAATGTAATTTTAATTAATTGTTAATTAAAATTAAGTTAAATTAATTAATGAACAGTTAATAGTTATTATGCCAAAATAATATTTAATCTAATGAGTTTTTGTTTAGTGGGCTATCACCCAATTAATTAGAGTCTTATTTAAGATTAAGTAGGGAAGTCTTTATTTAATTAGGATTCCTAATTTGATTAAATATCCTAATTTTATTTTGGAAAGAATCTTTAAGAGATCAAATTTGATTTGAGGAGATATGGGATTGACATTATTGTATTAGGATACAAATTAAAATAAGTATGTATATATATTATATATATATATATATAATATATATATATATATATATATATATATATATATATATATATATATATATTTTGATAACCGGGGTGTCCGGGCCAGCTTACCCGCACCTCGACTAATCCCCGGGACCTATGTCCCGTGCCCTAAGAAGTTTCCCAACACAGATCAGGGTAAGTCGCTGATCTGTGTTGGGAAACTTCTGTATAAGTGTACGTTACAAAAAAAGAAAAAGAAAAGAAGAAGAGATGGTAATTGGTTGTTGTTGGCAATAATGTTGCTTATAAATATATATATAAACATACACGCAAAACAGTAGCTTAGTGTAGGCACTGCATTTTTACACATAAGTCCCTATGATGAGTCTCATTTTGGAGACACTACCTTTTAAGTCACGGAGGTCACGGGAAACGGACATCAGAAGGGGAAATTCAGAATAGACAAGGTTCACTGTTTTCGTTAGTGCTGCGTTCGTGTTTACGTTCGAACGTCAAACGGATTGCGGGCGTTCGTGCCGCTTTCGAGGAAGCGTTCGAACGGTGTCGGTAATTCTGGTTTTGCTGCTAGCCTCACATCCAGCCCAATTAGCCCCCCAAAGCCAATAAACCACATCCCAATTTAAATAAAAAAATATTAATTAAAACATTAACTAAATAATATAATAATTAAATTAATTAAATAATTAAATAAAACATATACCAAACATAAAATAAACAATTACCAACTTAACCTAAAATCATGCCTAAATTAAACAAATCACATACTAAATCAAAATATAATCATACCAAGTTAAAATCAATCAACCAATATATTATTCCTAACTTAAAATATTGTATTCCTAAACCAAGCCAATCAAATATTCAACCTTCCCTATCTAGCCAAGATTTGTCCCCCCCTCAATCTTTGACTTCCCTTAACCAAACCAAATCAAATCCCTCTTTAATTAGCCAAATCCCTTTCCTTGTCAAGCCCAATCCTTTGCCTATAAAAAGAACCCTTCACCAACCTTCTAGTCCCTAGTCCCTAGCTCATACACAACACACATAAAAATTACAGGAATAACACACCCAAAAAGAGTAAGCAAAAGATAAAGAGGAGACGGCAGCGAAACCACAAGGAAACAGTAGCAAAAGACGGAGAACGACGACTCAAAACAGTAAGACAACGAACGAGAACAGTGAACCAGTGAACCGGGAGAGTTGCGGAGCATCCACCCTTCCGATGATCGTGTACCGTACACCCGAGAGGTGATTTAAAAGGTTAGACCTGAGGGTACCTTTTCATTAGTTTATATTCGTTTTTGTTATTATTATTGAATTCTATTCGCATGAGAGTCGTTTATGGATGCATGTTGTGGCTTGAATGAAATGGAAGAGTGTCGTCTCTTGTGGTATATATGATGGAAACCCAGACGTAAATTCCGTAGCCGAATCCGAATGGACGGTAGTGCGGTCTGTACTTGGGATACAACTCCACGTACCACTTGAGTAAACGGCACCTTCTCTTGTTTTGTGTTGCTTTTATTTATTTATTTTTCGTCACTTAAATTCTGCATGTTACTTATTTATGCATGACTCAATCGAGCGCATGGGCTTAGTAAGTGGAATGAAAGATCCCCTGTGGGGAGGGGTTAAAGCCCTTTACCACGATGCTTTGTCACGCCGGTTGATGTGTGTTCGGTTGGATGCAAGACACGTTCAATCGGACATACTTAGAATAATATGATTGTCTTTATGTTTGTATGCATGATGTGATGTGACGCGCATAGGCTTAGTATGTTGGTCTAAAGGTCCTCTCTTTGAGAGATCAATAGCCCCAAAAGGCAACCTTTACGGCAGTACTTCGCCGCGCCCCTTTATTTTGTTGTTTATGTATTGCGTCCCATTTCATGCATCAGGTCTGTTCCCGTTCGAACGCGTTTACGAACGCAACTCGAACGCGCATGCATTTTTGCCTTATCATGCATCAGGTCTCATTTTCGTTCGAACGCGTTCACGAACGCCATACGAACGTGAGCATTCTGTTTCATTTCCATTCGAACGCGTTATCAAACGCCATACGAATGCGAGCATTCTGTTTCATTTCCGTTCGAACGCGTTATCAAACGCCATACGAACGCGAACCTTCTGTTTACCGTTCGAACGCGTTTACGAACGCTACACGAACGCGCACACACTGAACTGAGTCTGTCTTATCATATTCATGCATAATTGCCTCTTGGTTGATCTTTCTTGTGTTATATAGCCAACCGTATTATTTGTATTCCTGCATTTATCCATTCTATGTGTTTCTGGGATTGTATTCAAGCATGATTAGGCTGTTAGCATGTTATTTGGTTAATAGGTTCATGAGATAGTACTCAAGCATGATTATGTTGTTCTTAGTTTTCCATATCATAGGATTGAAATATGTTCATGAGATTGCCATGTGATGTTGCATGTTGTGATGAACTTGTTGATGTATGCATATGAATTTAGAAGCATGATATTTTTGGAAATAAATGTTATTTAAGTCTGGTTAAATTATTACATAAATCCTTTTATTACAAGTGACATAAGTAAGGGACCATTCCGAACCCAACGGTTTGAGGTCTTCCCTTGCGGGGGGTGAGTGCGGCCTTAAATCTCATTTTCCCGGTTCACACCGGGTGGCGACTCCATTACTCTCCGGTTTAGTCCCCCGTGGCTACTCCGTACTCCCAACTAGGCCGCGAGCCTAGGAACAACATGCGTCGCCCCAGATTTCTGTGTTCCCACAGTCTGGCGACTCCACTGGGGATAGAGAATTGGCCCCGAAATATTGTCTTGTGATGTTTGGATTTATGTTTTAATTGACCGTGTCTATAGTGGATAAAGAGGGTTTAATCAAAGGCATTTTAAGGCTAGGTAATGGTTTGGTGTCTTCCTTCATTCACTACCTTTCTAGAAGGAAAAGCTGTGAAGGCACCTAGATAGCCATCTACTTGTAGCTTATTGTGATGGACTAATTTGGAGGACTCGTTGTTTATTCCTGACAACAAGCGATAAGAGCCTAAGAGGCTTGGGTATTTAAGTGAGCCTCGCTCCACCTTCCCTCTGGGGGATCTACAACGGGAAATCCATTTGACAGTCCGTCACACACCATAGCTCATTGGCACGTACCTTAGTGTATAAAAAAGGGTGCGCTCACTTGGTTGCTCGAACCCTTGAGTGGGGAGACCTAGTTGTGGGCCATCCTTCGCCGGTGAGAGCCTTTGCCTATACTCTTGCTAACCCACCATAGACCGGGTGGCTAAAGTAACAATTATTTCCTTGAGTATGTGCTTGTGGACCATCCTCATTTGGATGCAGTTGGACTATTGTCAGAAATGCGGGCTTGCTGGGCCATTTAAACTGGGGCAAGTTCGTACCTTATGACTATTAGGCCCGAAGCTTCTGAAATGTCGATGGGCCACTTTGTAAAAATTATTATGTCATGTTTGCATCATCTTTCTTCTATGCTTGTGTTTGGGAACATCGTTGTTTGGATCCATTTGGACCATTTATCATTGGATATGGGCTTGTTGGGCCATTTAAAACGGGACAAGAACGTATTTCATGACTTTGGGCAAAAGCTTCTAAGTGATTGATGGGCCACTTTGTGATTGTGTTCGGAACGTTACTATTTGGGTTAGTCGGGCACCTTGTCATGAGATGTGAACTCATTGGGCCATTTAAACTGGGATGGGTTCACTCCTATGACAATTAGCCCGAAGGATTCTAAAATGATAACGGGCCGATTTGCTTGAGATTTATAATTGATTTAATATGTTATATATGTTATATACACCTCATGCACCCTATGCATACATACATCATGTTAACCCTTGTGTTCTGAAAGCCATCATAGATTCCCGTTGGGTTAGGGAAAAGGGAAGACTCACCAAAATACTGAGAACAGACATGAGTGAATCAGATATTGAGGTATCCCGTATGGATCAGTTGGAAAACAGTATCGCCAAGGTCACCGAACAGTTGCAAGCCATGACCACTGCCATGGCAAATATGGCTGTGCCCCGTGCTGGGGGAAATTCTGAGAATGTGAGGCGCGGGGAGCCTCCGAATGGGTTGGGGGATGATATCCCCACTTCTGATGATGACATAGCAGAGTATGCAACAGGCAAAGTGATTGGGTCTCAGGCAGAATTTCAGAAGCTTCGGGATCAGGTTGAAACAGTTACCCACAAAATGAGGGGTAAACATGAAGAGTTGTTAGATTATGAGGCAATGACCTTCGGAGAACAGCTGCCAATCAGTTTAAAATGCCGGACATGGCCAAGTTAATGGGAACGGAGACCCGAGGGTCCATCTGCAGCAATATGTCTCAATCATGAGTTCAATGGGCCTATCACAGCGCCAAGTCCAAAAGATGTTTGGGATGTCACTCGAGGGGGCACCTGTGGTTTGGTATCATAGCCTTGAGAAGAAGGTTAAGGAAGATTGGAAGGAACTAGCTGATGCTTTTCTGAAGCAGTATGTTACAGACTTGGAAATTGACTTGTCACTCCGTGATTTGGAGAACACTAAGCAGAAGCCGGAAGAAAGCTTCAAGGAGTATGTAGACCGCTGGAGAAGCCAGCTCCTGAAAATGCAGACTCGGCCCTCTGAGAAGGACCAAATCAAAATGATCATTAAGGGCACCAAGTCCTCTATTTATAGTAAGCTGAGGAGGATGACTTCAATGATTTCTGATTTTCGACAGTTGAGGGAAATTGTCATGGATATTGAGGAAGAAGAGGCTGAAAACAGAAAGTCCTATGGCCAGAATAGGCGGACTCTTGGGGGGTATTCTGAGACTAAGCCCGCTACTGTCGAGGTTGCTGCCATCAGGAACCGGCAATTCTCCGACCTTGGTAGACCTTTGTCGAAGGTATTTGAAAAGTTACAGGGACAAGGAATCTTGAAACCCTTAGAAGGCAAGCCACTTCCGCACCCCCCACCACCACACATAAATGTGAACCTTTATTGTCACTTCCACCAGCTACATGGCCATGACACCGACAACTGCACCCGCCTCAGGCATGAAATTCAAGATCTCATAGATTCCCATAAAATACCCAACCCATGAAAAGAAACCCTCAACCACCAAGCTTCTCACATGGATGACAGTGAAGAACCATATGCCGAGGAAGAAGGCAGTGCTGCGGATGATGGAGATGTTCCTCCTAGTCTATTTGATCCAGTTTTTTTTAATGGCATTGATTTTGTTACTTTTTCGAACTCTTTTCCTCAACAATAATAAAGACGTTCATTTCGCTGAAGCTCTTCTGCAATATGAGTATATTTGAGAAAAGTATTCAACCTTGGTACTATGGAATCCAGTGATGAACACGGGGAACCTTCGAAATAAGCGAACAGAAAAGATAAGATAGACATTCAGAAATTGGGAATAAAGCCAGTGAAGATATCAGACTTGGAAGGGAATTAGTTCGCCGAGCCGATCAATGTACACAGATTGAAGAGATAGCTTGTCTGAGGAAGAGAAGGCTAAGCAGTCACCCGGAGAATTGACAGAAGACCTAACCCGACGGGATAAGAAACCCAATCATGCATGCATGCATACACGTAACATATTCGCATCCTTTTTGTGTTTGTTCTGTTTTGTAATAACAGGTTTCAAAGGAGAAAAGAGAAAACGTCAAATACAAGCCAACCAGAAGCAGTAACAGTACAATATCAGCAGTTTTCGAGAATGAATCGCAGAGGGTCGAGGCCCGAATCAGTATCAGTTTTGGGGATGAGTTCCAGGGCCGAGGCCTACATTAGTATCAGTCTGGGGGCGAGGCCCACATCAGTATCAGTTTTGGGGATAAGTCTTAGGGCTGAGGCCCACACCGTCAGAATTTCGAAATGAATCAGGGAATGAATCCCAGGGCCGAGGCCCACATCAGCAGAATTTTGGAATGAATCCAGGGAATGAATCCCAGGGCCGAGGCCCACATCAGCAGAATTTTGGAATGATCCCAGGGCCGAGGCCCACATCAGCATCAGTTTGGGGCGAGGCCCGTATTAGCATCAGTATCAGTCTTACCGGGTATGGCATTCTGGGGGCGAGGCCCACATTACATCAGTATCATCATTGCCGGGTATGGCATTCTGGGGGCGAGGCCCATATTACATCAGATCAGTTCTGCCGAGAATGGCACTCCGAGAATGGAGATATAGTCCGGGAATGGGCAGTTCAAGAATGAACAAGTCGGAAATGACACTCCGAGAATGGAGATATAGTCCGGGAATGGACAGTTCAAGAATGAACAAACCGAGAATGGCAATCCAAGAATGGGCAGTTCAAGAATGAACAAGCCGGGAATGGTACTCCGAGAATGGAGATATAGTCCGGGAATGGACAGTTCGAGAATGAACAAGCCGCGAATGGCACTCCAAGAATGGAAACACAGTTCGAGAATGAACAAGCCGGGAATGGCACTCCAAGAATGGAAACACAGTTCGAGAATGAACAAGCCGGGAATGGCACTCCAGGAATGGAAATACAGTTCAGGAATGAACAAGCCGGGAATGGCACTCCAAGAAATGGAAGCACGGTTCGGGAATGAACCACCTCACGATAACAGTTCGGGAATGAACACCTCACAGTAACAGTTCGGGGATGGACATCTCACAGTAACGGTTCGGAAATGGACTACCTCACAGTAACGGTTCGGGAATGAACCACCTTACAGTAACGGTTCGGGAATGGACCACCTTACGGCAACGGTTCGGGAATGGACCACATCACAACACGGTTCGGGAATGAACCAGGGGTCACAGCACCTCATCACCCAAATCAACTCAACACATGGTAAGTCAAGTGGCAGCTGGCGAGCCAGGTAAGTAGAAATGCATTGCATAACTTTGATAGGATTGTCACTGTTGCACATTACACAAGTCCCATCAAAGTGGGGGCGACTATATGCACTGCATTTTTACACATAAGTCCCTATGATGAGTCTCATTTTGGAGACACTACCTTTTAAGTCACGGAGGTCACGGGAAACGGACATCGGAAGGGGAAATTCAGAATAGACAAGGTTCACTGTTTTCGTTAGTGCTGCGTTCGTGTTTACGTTCGAACGTCAAACAGATTGCGGGCGTTCGTGCCGCGTTCGAGGAAGCGTTCGAACGGTGTCGTTAATTCTGGTTTTGCTGCTAGCCTCACATCCAGCCCAATTAGCCCCCAAAGCCAATAAAACACATCCCAATTTAAATAAAAAAATATTAATTAAAACATTAACTAAATAATATAATAATTAAATTAATTAAATAATTAAATAAAACATATACCAAACATAAAATAAACAATTACCAACTTAAACTAAAATCATGCCTAAATTAAACAAATCACATACTAAATCAAAATATAATCATACCAAGTTAAAATCAATCAACCAATATATTATTCCTAACTTAAAATATTGTATTCCTAAACCAAGCCAATCAAATATTCAACCTTCCCTATCTAGCCAAGATTTGTCCCCCCTCAATCTTTGACTTCCCTTAACCAAACCAAATCAAATCCCTCTTTAATTAGCCAAATCCCTTTCCTTGTCAAGCCCAACCCTTTGCCTATAAAAAGACCCTTTCACCAACCTTCTAGTCCCTAGTCCCTAGCTCATACACAACACACATAAAAATTACAGGAAGAACACACCCAAAAAGAGTAAGCAAAAGATAAAGAGGAGACGGCAGCGAAACCACAAGGAAACAGTAGCAAAAGACGGAGAACGACGACTCAAAACAGTAAGACAACGAACGAGAACAGTGAACCAGTGAACCGGGAGAGTTGCGGAGCATCCACCCTTCCGACGATCGTGTACCGTACATCCGAGAGGTGATTTAAAAGGTTAGACCTGAGGGTACCTTTTCATTAGTTTATATTCGTTTTTGTTATTATTATTGAATTCTATTCTCATGAGAGTCGTTTATGGATGCATGTTGTGGCTTGAATGAAATGGAAGAGTGTTGTCTCTTGTGGTATACATGATGGAAACCCAGACGTAAATTCCGTAGCCGAATCCGAATGGACGGTAGTGCGGTTTGTACTTGGGATACAACTCCACGTACCACTTGAGTAAACGGCACCTTCTCTTGTTTTGTGTTGCTTTTATTTATTTATTTTTCGTCACTTAAATTCTGCATGTTGCTTATTTATGCATGACTCAATCGAGCGCATGGGCTTAGTAAGTGGAATGAAAGATCCCCTGTGGGGAGGGGTTAAAGCCCTTTACCACGATGCTTTGCCGCGCCGGTTGATGTGTGTTCGGTTGGATGCAAGACACGTTCAATCGGACATACTTAGAATAATATGATTGTCTTTATGTTTGTATGCATGATGTGATGTGACGCGCATGGGCTTAGTATGTTGGTCTAAAGGTCCTCTCTTTGAGAGATCAAGAGCCCCAAAAGGCCACCTTTACGGCAGTACTTCGCCGCGCCCCTTTATTTTGTTGTAAGTATTGCGTCACATTTCATGCATCAGGTCTGTTCCCGTTCGAACGCGTTTACGAACGCAACTCGAACGCGCATGCATTTTTGCCTTATCATGCATCAGGTCTCATTTTCGTTCGAACGCGTTCACGAACGCCATACGAACGTGAGCATTCTGTTTCATTTCCATTCGAACGCGTTATCAAACGCCATACGAACGCGAGCATTCTGTTTCATTTCCGTTCGAACGCGTTATCAAACGCCATACGAACGCGAACCTTCTGTTTACCGTTCGAACGCGTTTACGAACGCTACACGAAAGCGCACACACTGAACTGAGTCTGTCTTATCATATTCATGCATAATTGCCTCTTGGTTGATCTTTCTTGTGTTATATAGCCAACCGTATTATTTGTATTCCTGCATTTATCCATTCTATGTGTTCTTGGGATTGTATTTAAGCATGATTAGGCTGTTAGCATGTTATTTGGTTAATAGGTTCATGAGATAGTATTCAAGCATGATTATGTTGTTCTTAGTTTTCCATATCATAGGATTGAAATATGTTCATGAGATTGCCATGTGATGTTGCATGTTGTGATGAACTTGTTGATGTATGCATATGAATTTAGAAGCATGATATTTTTGGAAATAAATGTTATTTAAGTCTGGTTAAATTATTACATAAATCCTTTTATTACAAGTGACATAAGTAAGGGACCATTCCGAACCCAACGGTTTGAGGTCTTCCCTTGCGGGGGTGAGTGCGGCCTTAAATCTCATTTTCCCGGTTCACACCGGGGTGGCGACTCCATTACTCTCCGGTTTAGTCCCCCGTGGCTACTCCGTACTCCCAACTAGGCCGCGAGCCTAGGAACAGCATGCGTCGCCCCAGATTTCTGTGTTCCCACACTTAGGTTTATAAATATATATATTCATAACATAAGCGAAAGTGTGAGTTTTGCGATTTGATCTCTTTCTTGCAATAGTTCCAATTTGTTCCTAAAGACTTCAACATCCTAGAAAATAAGAGTTTCTTTTGTTCTCAATAGTGGGAGCGATTTGTTCGTAGAGGAGTTCTAATGTGCCAACTAGAGGTGCAACGCTTGGTGCACTACTACAAGGGAAAAATCAATGAGGATATTCAAAAGGCTCGAGAAAGATAATAAGCACATCAATGTATATTTTATTATTAGTAAATATTATTTATATTGATAAATAAAATATTTGTTGCATGCATGTTAAAATTAATATATATTAATTTAATAGTATATTATTTACATCAATAACGGCATAACCACGATCCTTAAAGTGGTTTTGGAAGAAAATTTTAAATTCCAGTCACATGGATGCTTCCGCGCTAACACCAAAACCTTACACATGAGACCTAATCAGTCATCCGCTCTCCCATGAATGTGCCATCTGGGTGGGCATAATCCAATAACCATCCATGTGCACATGGGAATCCATATCCCTAAATTCCATAGTCTGTCAATTCCAAGTGTATAAAGAAAATTGTAAATCAAATCATAATGACATAAATTTATCTCAAGATATCAAAACATCTAAAAACATGTTTAAAGCTCAACAAAATATTATATCAAATCAAAATCATCGCAAAGCTCAAAAAAATCAAAACTCAAATCATAGTCAAATATCTTAAAAAATATCATCTTAATCAAAACCATAAACAAGAATGAGAAAATCAATTTCAAAGTAAAGTACCAAATTGAAAGATAAAGCATCCACTCACAGTGTTAGGATGAACCAATTATACTCCACGAACTCGACGAGTGCTGCGAATCCTGATGACGATCGTTGGATTCTATAACTTGGAATACTTTTCGTATAGCATAATAGACTGTACAATGTATTGATATTCAACCTCATATAATACTGGGAATATCTAAGTCACCTAAGAATTTTACGGACCTTAGTTTGGAGTTACGCAAGTGCGGATTCGGAAATTTAGTTTCTACTTAGTAACTGAAAATTTTACTGCTAAACTGGTGAATTTGAAACTTCGATAAAATTAATTGGGAATGAATCATGGGCTGAAATTTTTAAATAATTGACCTTAATATGTTTAGTTTATGCTAGTTTTATAGATTTTTGGATACGTTGTTGTAGACACTTCATTTTTATAACATCCGGTGAACCTGACGACTCGTACGATACCAGACCCTGACGACTATTATGATTCAGAGGCATAATATTTGATATAAATCATGTTCAAGCAAGTACGTGCTCATAAAATGGCATTTGGGACATTCGGAAGATTCCATGAAATTTTGACGCGGAACTTAGTTTACGTTCCACCTCGAATAGTTTTTAGTAATCGAGCCATAAATTTTTCATACGAACTCTGATATTTATGATTTTATATCGTCGGAAAGCTAAGATCGAGATATAAAACTTCCACGTGGAATATTTTTCCAAATTCGAACCAAAAATAAGTCAAAAATTGCGATTTCCTTGGATGCTACAGTAATTTCGAGAATAGACTAGATTTATGTGATGTGGCAAATTTTGAGCCACTCACTTCATCACAAAAAAATCATCCCATTTGTCTATAAATAGCACAGTATTCATTCAGCTCTTTTAAACCAAAGAAAACATGGATGGGGCTTCAAGGGAAGTCTTCAATTTTTCTTCACTCTCAAATGAATTTGTGAAAAATGTGATGAATTTTCAAGTTTTTCTTGAACAAGTAAGCTTCTTCTCCTTCTTTCTTCTTATTTTGGAAAATAAGCATGCATTCTTCACTTGAATTTTCCCACCCTGAACCCTAAAAAATTGGGGCTTTGTTGTTTGACCTTGAGTACAAATTAGGCATTTATTTGGAGTAGTTTATGCCTAAGTTTGGATAAATAATTCCAAGGTGGAAAAATGGATATATGGCCAAATTTTTAATATATTGGGGGGGAGTTGCTTTTGTTGATTTGATGATAAATTGTTAAAGTTCATGCATTAAAAGAAGTTATAGCATGATTTTAAATTGTTTGAAGTCAATAACTAAAAGGTGAACGGTTAATGTCTTTGGCTTATTTTGTATGAATGTGTTGGAAAAGTATGTTTTTTGAATTGATAATATTTATTAATGGCTGGTGATGAGAGTAATAAGAATTGCTAATGTGAAAATTAAATAAAGTGAAAGAGAGTGGTGAAATTGATATGTTGGGCAGTAAATTTTAGTGAAGTCACATTCCGGACAGGCTGTAAAGATTTACTTGTAAGTCAAGTTTATGATGTCTGATTGATGAAGCGTAAATTTTTGAATAAACTAGACATATAAAGTAGGAACATATCCGAAATTTAGAATTTATGGACTTAAGATGAGACCGAACCGAATTTTTGAAGTCGGGCTATCTGCTGCCCATGTGCCCAGTTTTTCCAGTTGCATAGCCCCTGAACTTCCGTCCATAACTTGAGTTCTAGGAATCATAATCACGATCCGTAAGACAAAACATAAAATAGACACATAAGCAAGTATTGTATTAAAATTTCAGCCCCAAATTCAACCCCGATTAAGCGCTCCGAATTTTCAAAGTCAGTGTTGGTGCACTGAAATTTTTGAAAAGAGGGCAGAATATGGAGTTTTGTGAAGTAGCTTGTGAGATCCTCAAACGAGCGTAGTAAAAATTGTTAGACCACCCTAAAATGTTAGTAACATAGCACATATGAGTTATCATGAATAATGAATAAATTTTGTTAAGTAAGGATATAAATTTCCAACATTGATACTAACGAATTTTGCTAATTCTAGATTATCACTGGGAGATACGATTCCGCCCCTATCGCAGGGCGTCACCAGCAAGTTCCAAATCAATGAGTGGACACTCTTTCCTTAAGTTGATTTTCATTTTATTATTTTTAACATCAGACTTACTTTTCCACATTTAGGGCGTTAGCTGAGTTTACTTTCAAATATATTTTGATAAAGAATATTTTGAGAAATGATTTAGAAAGTAATGATTTCAGAAGCATGATTTTTATGTTTTCAAGGCATGAGGAAAAACCCACCTCAGTAAGTAACTTGACTCAGACATGGATTTGACGGATTCAGATATCATGTGCACACGCAGTTCAGGACTAGGGATGACAGATGCCCCTAGATCCTAAATTCAGAGCTTGGAGGGTAGCATAGATCCGTACCCCCAGTTCTAGTTCAGTGGCTTGAGAGACGACGATACGTAACGCCCCAAGACCACTAGTTTCAGGGACATGAGTGGCATGCTTTAGGGGACGGCAATACGTAACGCCCCAATGTCATGGATTTGAATTCCTAGCTCTAGTTAGGCTTATGAGAGGACGACGATACGTAACGCCCTCATGCGTCAGGTTTTACAGAGACATATACTTGATTTTTAGAAAACATGTTTCAGAGATCAGTTTACAGATACAAATTTCAGAAACAGCTTCCAGAGAAAAGTTTTCTAGAAAGGAATATTTTCAGAAACAGTAATTTTATCAAAGACTTTAAAAAAGGTTTTCACAAAGGTTTTCAGAAACATAATTGCTTTCAGAAAGACAAGTTTACAGATAAGATTCGAATTGATTTCTAAAACACGAGTTCCTTAAAGTATTCCGGTTTTCATTATTAAAAAAATTATCCACTCACTTAAATCACTCAAACGATCTAACCCCCCCACTCCCAGTGTTTTATTTTGCAGGTTCTTGGAGGACAAGCTCGAGATGATGAATACTGATGGCAGTCACTAGTGAAGTCAGGGGTAAAGTCCAGTTCGGTCAGAGGCAGAGAATGTCAAGTAACATATATATTATGTATATTGCATTATAAAAGTTATTGTCAGTATTGAAATGTGTATTTAAACAGAGTACTTAGTATTAAGAATATTATGCATACATGGTTGATGAGTTGGGCTATGGTCCCATGCATGTGTTTATATATATGAGAGATAAGAATAGCAGCTATCAGAAGTCAGAGGCTTATGGGGATAATACGGTCTATTCCCTGCCGATAGCATCTCCCGGATTGGGGATGTTACAATTTTTAAGCATAGCCCGATGATGAGTCACTTTCGAGAACACCATTTAAATATTGGGAAATGTTCAGGATGAATGCTAGGAAGGAAAGGAACTCCAAGGGTTACAGCCAAAAGCTAGTCGAACATCACCTATATCCGGCCTACTTCTCTCTAACCAGAACATCTGGCCGGATATACATTTAAGAACCTAATTCCAGCCGGACATGATACTGCTATCAATGAACAATAGATTGTCAGTTACTAAAGTTAAGACACATGATTACGTCTGGCCGGATATATAATCAAAATCGAATATCCGGTCGGACATGTATTAAGTTATAAACACATAAGCAAAATTCAAACAACAAGAATCACGGGCTTGATTATGTCCAGCTGGAGGTACATCCTAAAATATAAATTCGGGTGGACATGTCTCGGACAATAACTGACCTAGTAGATTGGCAATCACTGGAGAATGAGAGGGGATTTTTTCCCCTCTTTCCATTCCCAGTTCTTATTTTTAGTTATAAAAATATGGTTTCCTCTTCACAATGGGGGGCTTCGGAGGTTAGATGTTTTGGAGGGTGGCAAGAGAGTGTAACCCTAAAAACAAAAAAAAATAGAAACTTTGCAAGTGAGAAAAATACATTCCTTCCCTTAGAGTTCCAAACTCTTTGGTGTAAATCCAGCAGCGACCCAACAATCAAGAGGATCTTTAGAGCCACTACAGACTGAAAGGTAAACCTGAGGGCACCCTCTTTAATATTTCTGCATAATTGAGATTCTGTTTTGACATAGTATCTCCAGCCCGACGTACATCAAGTCCGGCCAGACGTGCATACACCTCCGACTGTCCATAAGCATGTCAGGTCGTGTCTATTGCTTTCTCTAATGCATTTTTATGTAATTCAATCTTATATGAATGGATCCAGTTATTTATCCTGTGAATATTAGTATACATGTTACCGTAAGCTTTGTTTAGTGTTAATTTACACTTGATTCCTTATTCCATATTTTTTATTTGCAAGTCATATCCGGCCTGACTTATTACAAATCCTACCGAAAATGATTTATATCATTGTGAATGTATCCAAAATGTATTTATTTGTGTATGAATGTTTCTGCATTTCTAGACTACGCAGTTGTGGGAACACAGGAACTGGGCGACGCATGCTGTTCCGGGCTCGCGGCCCGGTTGGGAGTACGGAGTAGCCCGCGAGGGACTAAACCGGAGGATAATGGAGTCGCCACCCGGTGTGAACCGGGACAAAGATTTAAGGCCGCACTCACCCCTCGCAAGGGAAGACCTTAAATCGTTGGGTTCAGAATGGTCCCTTACTTATGCCACTTGTAATGAAATGATTTGTGCAATAATTTAACCAAGCCTAAGCAACATATTTCCAAGAGTATTCTACTTTTAGGTTCACATGCGTGAAAGTAACCATCATAACGGTGAATATGCAATAGCACACAGCAATCTCATGAACATACTTCGATCATAATGCAAAAAAAAACAAAGAACAACCTAAACATAATGCAAATTCCAAACGCAAAATAAATGACTAATCATGCTTGAAAATGAACAACTAAATAGGCTAAATCATGCTTAAGAACCAACGTATAACCTACTAACAACCTAATCATGCTTGAATACCATCTCATGAACACATCAAATAGGTAAATGCAAGGGATACAAATAGTATGATTGATTACATGATACAAGAGAAATCACCTAAGAAACAATTATGCATGACATGTGATGGAAAGGACTCAGTTCAGTGTATGCGCATTCGTGTAGCGTTTGAAAACGCATTCGAACGGTAAACATAAGGTTCGCGTTCGTATAACGTTTGAGAACGCGTTCGAACGGGACAGGACCTGATGAAACAAAACACATTCGCGTTCGAGTAGCGTTCGTAAACGTGTTCGAACGGTAAACAGAAGGTTCGCATTCGTATAGCGTTTGAGAACGCGTTCGAACGGGACCAGACCTGATGCATGATAAAACAAAGGAAATACGCGCGCGTTCGAGTAGCGTTAGTAAACGCGTTCGAACGGTAAACAGAAGGTTCGTGTTCGTATAGCATTCGTAAACGCGTTCGAACGAACTGAGACAGAAAACATGCGTTCGTGCGGCGTTCTGAAACACGTTCGAACGGGGTTACAACAGTGACCTAAAAAAAAAGTAAACAACATGACACATACGTGAACGGGTGAATAAATGACACCTAATAAATAATAACGGGCTACAAGACGCGGCAAAGCATCGTGGTAAAGGATTTTAACCCCTCGAAACAGAGGACCTTTAATCCCACTTAATAAGCCCATGCGCTAATAACATAATGCACATAAAAATAAAGACAATGATATCGAACTTTGTATACCCGATTGAACACATCTTACATTCAACCGAATATACGTCATCCGGCGCGGCAAAGCATTGTGGTAAAGGATTTTAACCCCTCAAAACGGAGGACCTTTAATCCAACTTACTAAGCCCATACGCTAATATCATAATGCATAAAAAATAAAGACAACGATATCAGACTTTGTATTCCCGATTGAACACATCTTACATTCAACCGAATATACGTCATCCGGCGCGGCGAAGCATCATGGTAAAGGATTTTAACCCCTCGAAATAGAGGACCTTTAATCCCACTTACTAAGCCCATGCGCATCACATTATTACATAGACAAATAACATGCAGAAATTAAATAACGATAATAAACAAATCAAGATAACATGAAATAAAATATGTGCCGTATACTCTAGTGGTACGTAGAGTTGTATCCTGAGTACAGATCATACTGCCGTCCATTCAGAATCGGCTATGAAATTTATGTCCGGGTTTCCATCCTATATACCACAATAGGCGACACATTTTCCATTTTATTCATAACCACAACATGCATCCATAAATGACTCTCATACGAAATAAATAACTAAAACAATTAAAAGATGAATAAAAAATAAATACAAAAAGTTCCCTCAGGTCTAACCTTTTATGTCGACTCTCGTAAGTACCGTACACGGTCGTCGGAAGGGTGGATGCTCCGCAACTCCTCCGGAGAACTGGTTCAACATTTTCTCTCGCTGTTTCGCTGCTCAAGCTACCGTTTTCGCTCCGTTTCGCTGCTGTTTTGCTGCTGGCTTACTGCTGATTTTTGGTAATTGTGTTTGCTATATTTATGGGTTGTTTTTACGGTTTTTTAAAGGGGTTAGGGGCTGCTATTTTGGGGTTTCTTTTAGGGGTTTTAGAGTGCAGTTCTTGTTACTGTTTTGGGGTGTTTTCTGGGTTGTTTTGGCGTGCAGTGGGGGCTAGTGAATGGAGGCTTATGCGCTGATGATGGACTAGATGTTTGGTGCGTGAATGAGGTAGTGTGTGGGTAGATGGCTCACGGCAATGGAGGGGTTCTTTTGCTTCTTGTTGGGCGGCAATGCAAGGGTATTTCTTGTGTGAATGAGCTAGGGTGTTAATGCCTTGCCAGAATTTTTGAGGTTTGTATGAATGTGCTAAACCCTTGGATGTGTGGTGGAGGCTTCTTTTTATAGGTAAAGGCTAGGGGTAAATCTTGTTAAAAAGGCTAGGGTTAAATCAAGCCCGCAATCTGCTTGACGTCAATTAGAGTCTACCATAATTACAATAACGTAATACATTTTACATCTTACAATAACGGTGTCGGTATTTCTGATTTTGCTGCTAGCCTCACATCCAAGCCCAATTAGCCCACCAAAGCCCATAAAACACATCCAAATTAATTAAATACATATTTAACACATGACAAAATTAAATAAAATCTAAAAATCATATACTAATTTAAAATAAAATCATGCCTAATTAAAATCAATCAAATATATCCCTTCCTATTAAAACAAATATCATGCCTAAACCAAAACAAATTAAATATATCATATTCCTAATCTAGCCAGACATGTCCCCCAATCAAATATTAGACCTTCCTTGTAAAACACTAATTGATTTATTCCTTTTTTAACAAGATTTAACCCTAGCCTTTGCCTATAAAAAGAAGCCTTCACCACACATCCAAGGGGCTAGCACATTCATACAAACCTCAAAAATTCTGCAAGGCATTAACACCCTAACTCATTCACACATAATTCACACAAGAAATACCCTTGCATTGCCGCCCAACAAGAAGCAAAAAACCCCTCCATTGCCGTGAGCCATCTCCCCACACACTACCTCATTCACGCACCAAACATCTAGTCCATCATCAGCGCATAAGCCTCCATTCACTAGCCCCCACTGCACGCCAAAATAGACCCTGCACTGCCCTCCACTGTATGCCCAAACAACCCAGAAAACACCCCAAAACAGTAAAAAGAATTGCACTCTGTTTTGGCGTGCAGTGGGGGCTAGTGAATGGAGGCTTATGCGCTGATGATGATGGACTAGATGTTTGGTGCGTGAATGAGGTAGTGTGTGGGGAGATGGCTCACGACAATGGAGGGGTTCTTTTGCTTCTTGTTGGGCGGCAATGCATGGGTATTTCTTGTGTGAATGAGCTAGGGTGTTAATGCCTTGCAAAATTTTTGAGGTTTGTATGAATGTGCTAGCCCCTTGGATGTGTGGTGGAGGCTTCTTTTTATAGGCAAAGGCTAGGGTTAAATCTTGTTAAAAAGGAATAAATCAATTAGTGTTTTACAAGGAAGGTCTAATATTTGATTGGCGGACATGTCTTGGCTAGATTAGGAATATGATATATTTAATTTGTTTTTGTTTAGGCATGATATTTATTTTAATAGGAAGGGATATATTTGATTGATTTTAATTAGGCATGATTTTATTTTAAATTGGTATATGATTTTTAGATTTTATTTAATTTTGTCATGTGTTAAATATGTAATTAATTAATTTGGATGTGTTTTATGGGCTTTGGTGGGCTAATTGGGCTTGGATGTGAGGCTAGCAGCAAAACCAGAAATACCGACACCGTTATTGTAAGATGTAAAAGGTATTATGTCATATCTAAGTGGTAGACTCTCCTGATATTACTGCATCTGATACTAAGATATAAAAGGTATTACGTTATTGTAATTGTCAACAACTGTTGTTGATCATGCATTGGTCTAACCAGAAAGTAACTCCTCGAGTACCAATATACAGCGAGGTATGAATTCTCTCATATAGTCCTCCTCAAGAAATTCAAACAATTTGATTTTTTCTTAGACTATAAAAGAATTCATCCATAGTCTAACTCTCAATAAATATTGATCTCATCATGTCTACTTGGGTTTGATTTCTTCTTTCTACAACACCATTCTTCTGTGGTGTTCCAGACGCTATGTGTTGGGATTCTATCTCATTCTCAATAAAGAACATCTCGAATTCATTGTCGAGGCATTCTCCTCCACGATCTGATCATAGAATTTTGATTTCTTTACCTAATTGGTTCTTGACATTAGTACAATACTCTTTGAACTTTTCAATGGTACCTGATTTATGCTGCATTAGGTAAACATGCACATACCTAGAATAATCATCAACAAATGTGACGAAATATTCATAACGACTTAGTGATGAATTGGCTCTTAGCCCTTTTTCCAATAAAAGGTCTGTTGGTTGATCGGGTGAAATCACACACATAACGTAAACAAACGTATCGCTCAAATAGTATAAAAATATTGATCCCACGAGGACTTAATTTCTACTATTGTTATTAATTATTGATTCTATTTATTTACAAGTATCTAATTGGGGAGAGAAGGGAATGATTGCTGATTGATTGGTTGAATATATTTTTGCTAAATAAATAAATAAAAATACAAAAGAAAAATCAAAGGAAAATAACAAAAGACACAAACATCTGGGGCTGTGATTCCACATAATATTATTCTAATGATGAATTGATTCTCTAATACATGTGTAATAAATCAGTTGTTAACTTGGAATATGAAGATATGCAAAAGCCTCTGTCGATGGTCAGATGCAAACACCCAAAGCAACCCAATTAACTATATGTCTATGTTAACCAAGTTACCCGAATTCATTAAGTTCAAGTTCCAATTATGGCTACCCACGTCCGACAGGTATATGTCAATCTTGGAAGGAAATCTCCCCTAAAGTGAGACCGTGAGCTATTGAATCTAAGGCTAAAACCTAAAATCCATTCATCAAGTTCATTTTAAGTTAACCACATCAATCTTATTAGTGATCAGGTAACAAAAATCATTAAGTTTAAGATTCAATAAACAAGCCAAAGCATCACACATAATATAAAGAAAATCAATTATTAAACTTGTGAATATTGTGCGTCATCACTTCCCTAAATTAAAAATAAAATGTTGGGGTTAAGGGATCCACCTTTACTATTTCAAATCTAGAAATCTCCATTATTATAATATATATAAATTTACATTATATTACGAACGATCACTGCTTACTGAGGTAAGATGTCCAGTAAGATATTAGTCAGTTTTTATTCATCATCATTTTTTAAACCTTTACCATACCGCACATTATAAATAAATGCAAATAGAAACAAATATTCAGGCAATCGGTCATTCATCATCCACCAATTATTTCAACTAGTCACTTCGTCAATTCCTTATTATCTATCTGCCATAGAACTATTTTCTAGTGGATATGAGTCTGACCTAGATATTATGCTCAAAGTATAAGATAAAAGTGAAATTAGCATTTATCATTTCTTAGAACTTTTTACTAAAACAAACAATCTCATCATTAGACTATAATATATTTTTTTGAATAAAGCATGCAAAAATTAAAATATGCAAGACACATGACATGCAAGGAAGAAAAACATGCAGAAAAGAAAAAAACAATAATGGAGAAGACAAATAAAAATAAACAACCTCACCCCCAAACCTAAACCTAGCATTGTCCATAATGCGTTAGAAAATAAAATAAAGATAAGGGAACAATGGTATCGTGGTTTAGTCAAGCCTCAGCCCCGTCGTCATCTTCGTTGCTGTCCCCTGGATAGGCCTGATCTGATCATCACTCTATTCTTGATGGTTTGCCATTTGTTGAAGTAGTTGAGCAATGTAATCGACTCGAGATTCCAACCATTCTACGCGTTGTGTAATGGAGCGGGGTTGCGATGATCTCCGAGAAGGTTGATGTTGTCTTTGTAGAGCTGCAGGTGCTGATGAAGAGCCAGCCTGAGCTGGCCTTTCTGTTGGGAGTTGTTGAATTATTCTAGTGGTCAATGCAGTGGTGGGTTGCATCATTTATTCCCTTGTATCGACGGGCACCCTGGCCAGCGTGCATAGGTTTGTAATTAATTAAGTTGCAGTACAACAGGCCAGTTTGTACAAAGCGTGATGCCCAAACTATATGGTAGATATCAGCCAACATACATCAAGTTATGTCCCTCCAGTAGAGAATACAACAGGATCATCCGTTCTTTGGTTACATTTGTGATATGGGTGTCTGGAAGCAATGTGTTGGGTCACGAAATGAAACCAAACCCTGCATCTGACTAAGATATCGTAGCTCATCTTCAATATTCCCCGCTGCTACTCATTATCCCATACTGTTGGACAAAATGACCCATAGCGTCACTATTTGCACAGATCATTGTGTTGTTGTAGCAAATTAACTATGTGACAAGGAAATTGCACTCTCATCATTTGTGATTAGATCACCATAGATATATAAATGAAGAGAGGTCCCTATGATTAGTACCTGGACTGAGAATGATATGAGACAGTATCAGTCCCCGAAGGTTTAATCATTAAATATCCCTAGCCGTAGTATTATCGAGACTGGACATCGATAATGCGGAATAGGCTAGTATTGCACTTGTGCGCGTTGTGAGGGCACAACAGCATAGTTCTCATATATATAAGTATTGGATACTTATGCAAGTGCGATAGGAGGTCGTGTTTCACCGATGGTACGGGAAACAGCTTCGCTCTGGATAGACCCCTCGGAATCCCATTGGTATTATGACTATGTGTCTATGGGAGGCCGAAATCGAGGTAGGTGTGTATAGTCTTAACCTGAGACTTGCATCGCTAATACTTACGATAATCGATAAACTTTGGTCTTGGTGGTAGGGGACTTTAACCGGTTCTGTGTACACCATTTCTGGGTTTATCAGAGAGTCGTAGAGTATTGGGTGTGATGTCAAGATGGAAGTGTCACTTCAGTCATTTGGAGATGATGTCACGCAGGATACGGTACTAGTGCTCTTGAGTGTTGCGCAACCAATCGGGATATTGTGACCAGGTCATGTATATCCGATTATAGAGACTATGTTACCAGACATCCGACATGTGTTTCGGACGGGGCAGACACTTATCCAGCCCCAGCCCTAGCACGTGATTATCCGATACTGGGCCGATATACACAATACTACGGTATACTACGCTTGATACAGATCTATATATTCCTATAAGAATATTTCTGGAGAATTGGGTAGGCATGGCGCTTTGCTAGAAGCCAACCTTGTCTTGTAAATCGATATAAACGTAGTACGAGGTACTTACGTGTTCGGATAGTCCGACGATCGTATTTACTGCCAACATATCCGGAGATCTCATGGGTCGCTTCCTGAAGATTCACCGATGACGTATTACTCGCACTTTGATTAATCTGGGATTAATTAGAAGAGAGAGATAAAATTAATCTGGGATTAATTCGATGAGAGAGAAAATTAATCTGGGATTAATTACGGAGATATTTTATCTCGGATAAAATATCGTTAAAGAGAGAGAACGATTAATTTGGAATTAATCGATAAAATTAATATATTCGATATATTAATCGAAATTGGATTTCGACGCGGAATTAAAATTAGATTTTAATTCGGGCGAACGAATTAATTTAGAATTAATTCGTTAGCGACGTGAATAGTGAATTCGCTAGGCGTAATCACTTAATTACGACGCGACGGAAAATTCGTTAATTTGGAATTAGCGAACCCGAGCCCGAGAGTGATTGCGAGCGCATTCGCATTTCGAATTCGAGCGCGGCACGCGAGTCACATCAAGCGTCAAATCGCTAGTCGCGTCAATCGTCAAATCAATTGTCACTTTGAGTGATGTGACTTGACAATATGTCACTTTATAAAGTGAAGACATGTGATGTGAATAGTGATGTGAATGATTGAAAGCTTTTAAAAGGCTTGAGATGGAATATAACATTTTTTTATTCCTTGCCTTTTGGACTTTTGAATTTAAGTTGAGTATATGTATTTTTTATTTACTTGGAAAATAAAAAATGAAATATACAAAAGGCTTTTCCTCTCTCTCACTTTTCGGTAACAGTACACGTTTGGCTTGGAGCCAAAACGTTTTCTTTTTCCCTCTTCTTCTTCTCTTCTCTTCTCACGGCATGGTGCCGATTTCTTCATTTTTTTTTCTGGTTTCACCGAAATCTTTGAGAAGCAAAATGGAAGATGAACAGTGCTAGCACACCTTGAGTAATATATAGGTGATAGGGAAGCATCTTCATGAGCTTGGAAAGCTTGAAGCTTGGAGCTTCAATGGAGTCCATGCATGGCCGAATCTTGGAGAGGAAGACAGCCCCAAAACCGAGCATCCAGCCAGCACAAGGAGCTCCATTACCGCGAGTTTGAGAAGCTTGAAGGCTTGTGTTCTTCATTTCATCAAAACCCATCAATGTGAGTATGAATTCCGCCTTACTCCTTTGATGTGTTCATATGTTGATTTTATGCATTGTTTGTGATCTTGTGGACTTGATTAAACTCCAACATTGGTATCTAGAGCCATTGATGCATGAAAACCGAAATTAGGGTTCTTGAGTAATTTGGGGCTTTTTGATTTTGGCTTGATTCTGACAAATTGATTGTGTAAGAATGCTTATATATGATCTAATTTGAGATATATGTAATCAATTTGACAAAAAAATCATTGGATTGATTTTCCCCAATTTGCAAATTTTGGTAGAAACTTTAATTTGGGTAAACTCGATTTAGGCATGATTTGGTTGAATTGTTTGATGCATTATGCTTGAATGAGGTTGAATTGAAGTTGTGCATGATCAATTTCAAGAAAATTGGATTAGATCAATTTTCCCCAATTCTTAGGTTGAACATGAAACTTTAATTGGGTAAAATGTGTTTAAGCATGTTTTAATTGCATTGGATGTTTAAGTATGCTTAGAACATGTTTAATTGAGATTGTGTGTGGTCAATTTCATGAAATTGGATTGGATTCATTTTTCCCCAAATTGGAGGCTTGGCCGAAAATTGGAAGAACCTAATGTCTTGGTAATTTTGTTTTGTTTGATCATTGGATGACTTAAAACAATTGGTTAATGTTGTTTTGAAGTTCAATTGGATTGAATTTTGATTTGGAACATTTTTCCCTTTTAAAGTGGCTTGGCCGATTTTAAAGAACATGAATTCTTTGTGATTTTGTTGTTTTAATTCATTGGATGAATTGAATTGATTTGGGAAATTATGATTGTGGACTCAATTGGATTGAAACCGAATCGAATTGAAAAAACCCCTAATTGCCGAGACTTGAAAGCATGTTAATTGGGTTTGATTTTAATTGAATTGTGTTGGACACTATTTGGTTGTTAAAGTGCATGATTAATTAGGCTAATTGATATTTTAGAAATGTTAATTGGGTAATTGATTGTGTATTACACTTAGGTTAATTAATTGTGAAATTTGGAATTTTATAAGTTAATTAATTTGGGCTTGATTTTGGAAATTGGGCTTGTTGGGTTGTAATTGGGCTTTTGGGCTTTGTTGTAACAAAGTTGGGTTTAGGCAAAATTGGTTGGATCCAATTAGGCCCAAAACCGAATCCAAAAGGTCCAATTATGACTTAATGGACCTTAATTATTTAATTGGGCCTAATGGGCCAAAATTAATTTAAAGGCTTATGGGGTAACTCCCGGATTGGATTTTGGTTGTTCGGTTTGACCCGAGTTGACCAAAAGTCCACGCCTATAGAAATTAATTAAAAGCCCATTGGACTTTAATTAAATAAAACATTAGATGTTAATCGGGCTTTGAGACCCGTTGCGATTAAATTTGGAATTTAAGTCGTAAAGGTTCGTTAATAAAAGTGTAATATTTAATTTGGAATTAAATAATGAATTAGAATTAAATACGTATTAAATTGGATTTAATTATGTTATTTAATTTAATTCGTAGAAATTGTACTTTGAGTACGTGTTTGCAATACGAGTTTGACTCGAACAAAAATCAAATCTTTGTTTGAACATTGGATGATCACTAATAATCAAGATTAATTAATTTGATTGATTGATTGATAACATGCTTGTATGAATACATGGTTGTGATGTTTGAATAATGTATATCGGATGGATATTAGTCGGGTTGGGCGATTTTGGAAATTGTAATAAATTTGATTTATTAAATTGGACCTGCGTGTCCAGCCTTATCTCCTATTTCTTTGTATTCTCTTCTCACCTATTCCCCTCCATGTAAAAGAGGTTTCTTTAGAAGTGTAGTGTAACGGGTAGAAGTAATACAAGTGCTAGCGGGAGAGAGAAAGTGAGAGATTTGATCTAGGATCAATGTAAAATATCCATCCGCATATCATTATTATTTTATTTTCATACTCGCTTTATTATGTGTTTAGAATGCATGCTTAAGGGTGTATGATGATGAGACCTTAACAAAGATAATTAAATTGGTAGCCAATTTGCACGCGAAAAACCCTCGTTTTATATTAAGCAAATATCCTTCCATTGAATGATTCTTGTTCAAGATCCGAAGTTGGCATTGGTTTTTATTGACCAAAGTCAAGACCTTTGTCAATCAAGGATGTACTTGAATCATGAGAGTTTTGTTGCATATCGGTGTCTTGTCCAAATCGTGATTTTTATTGGCCAAAGTCAGGTCACTTTTTGTCCAATGACATTGATTACAAAACTTTCCTCGTCAATGGGTCCAGCTTAACTGGAATCATTAGGTTTGTTTTTGGCCAAAGCCAAGGCCTAAATGATTCAGAGGATAGGGTTAGGAAAATGTATGGATACATTGACATTATACATATGTTTCGGACTTGGATGTCCACCTAACCGGATCTAGGAATTGGATGAGATCCAATTGATCTGAGAGATCTACCTAGTTAAATAGCATACAGCTTTTTATTGGCCAAAGTCAGGGTTGTGTGTTATTTAACGGGATCCTAGCCCACTAGGAAACACGGTTTCCCGAGTACTCCACAGAGGGTTAGAGGCTCGACGAAAAATAGTGGGAGGCAAGTATTGAATTTGCAACATTCGTTCGAATACTCGCTAAACACGCTCATTTTATTTTATTTCGTCATTAGATTAAATATTAGTTAGACTAATATTTAAATTGTTGTTTTAATAAACAGTTGGACTGTATTATACTTGATTATATATAATTGGATTATATTAATCAATATATTTGAATTAATTAATTTCAGTTTACAGTTGATTTTATAATTGGATTATAGTAATCAATGTAATTGAGGTTAATTAATTTGGATTATATTTGATTATATAGTTGGACTATTATAATCATTATAATATAAAGTACCACTAATCGTTGATTAAATAGTTGGACTATTGTAATCAAGATAAAATTGAAAAGTTGAATATTTAAAATATAATCTAGGATTAAAATATTTTAAATGATTTAATTTTCAAATTGGGAATAAATAATAGGTTACTTTATTTGATAAAATAACTTATTATACCTTAAGCCCAAAATTAAGCAAATAGTAGAGCATAAAATCTTTGGAAGATTTATGTGATGATGACTTTAATGCTTAATTAATATACTTATAATAAATCTATCTTTAGATTTAAAAGTATTAAAATTGCAATTAATAATTCTTGGAGAATTAATTGACTATTCTAGTGGAGAAAAGTCAAAGTTTGCAATTGGGCATGTAGCACAAGGTGCACATCGTTTCGATATTCCGAAACCCAAGGCTTGGCCTAAGGTTGTGAAATATTGAAAAGGATAATTGACATATCCCAAAGTGACTACCATTTGGATATGGAAGACACGAAGGAATTAAAGAAAGGGCGAGGCTCTAACTTTAAATATATTGTCTTAGTTATGTTCACAGCTAGTATTGAAATTAGATTTTAAATACTTAGTGTGGTACATAAAATATATGTATTGATATTCAGAATCTGCTTTGAGCAGGATACTGACTTCAAGCTGAGATTCCTCTGCGAATCGGAAACGGGACGAAAGTCGCTGTTTCGACCGTAGATACCTAAGTTTAGGAACTACCCTGGGGTGTGTACTTAAATTAGGAACTGTTATAATGTAACTAGTTTGACTAGAAACATTATCTCTTTATCAGTGTTTAACCCACTGCGGGTGAACCTTATATTCTAAAACACTAAGTGTTTTATTATATAAAGATGATACTGAGATAAATACATTAGATGTAAATAACAGAATTTATATTTTGAATATAATAAAATCTCAAACATATAAATGACAAATAAATAGCTCAAATTGATTTGATCAATAGAGACTTATTTATGGCATTGTTGTCTAGGACACAATTAAACGAGACACGTCAGTTAGACGGTGTGTCCGAACTAAAACCGAATTTTGTTGGACATGATAAGGTTTATCACGAGTCGCTCTGAGCTATCATTTCCTTCAACAGGATATGTATTAACAGTGCAAAACTTATTTAGAATAAGGTTCCATGTAAATCTGTTTGACAGATATCATATAGGATATGAACAGGAAAGAAACGAGGTTTCTCATTCCTGATAATTTGGGTATGCCAGGCATAACGTTTGGATGATACCAAACTAGAACCCAAATTGGATAAGTGCCAATATAGGTTATCCTGAAAAGGAAACCATAAGTATAGTACTTATAAATCCCACATGAGAACAATGTGATTGTTGCTCACCATGCGGTTTTCCTGAGAGGAATACCGATATGCAGTGGTCAGTGGGAGGATAGTGATACTCGATGAAAATCGGAGTAATACTATTCAAAGCACGAAGTCCTTAATGGAACACAAATAGTTCATCAATGATGAATCTATACCATTAATCTTCAAAAACACAAGAAACCGCGTAGATCAGAGAGAGTCAGAAAACAACCTGGGGTATGGGTTTCTGATCTCACCTCATAAAGATCTTAATCTTTTAAGGTACACCAACTGATTATGTATGAGGTAGTGATACAAGGTATCGACTCCCTATTATGGCAAAGTGCCATAATCCAAAATGGATTCCATGTTTAACAACTATTTTGGATACTAGTTGTTGTACCACGAGGCATTGTGCCTATGGTACATTAAACGTCTTCAAGGAAGACATACATGGTAGGCAACATACCAACGTACAAAGCTGGGCTTTTGACGGAAAGGTATCGTTATCAACATTGTGTTAATAACGGTTCAACCTTTTACCTGTTGCCATGGTAAATCCATTTTGAAGATGCTTGTTGATAACTGTATATTTCATTTGTGAAATATGTCAGTTATAAATCAAAATCGCTTTCCTGAAAAGGAAACCTTTTGGAGAATGTTTACAACATTCTGACGATTTTGTATAACCGACAAACAAGGTTTGCGGATTATTCAATCCATGTTTGGATTGAAGCAAGCATAAGGTTCTTGGAACTGACGTTTTGAAATAATCATAATGGTTGATAATTTGACTCAAAACGAAATAATTCTTGTGTATATAAGGAGGTTAGTGGGAGAGGGCACTGACAATGAAATTCCCATAAAACAATTGGTGAAAGCTTGGCTTCATGGTTCTTTCAATAGAAATTCTCCGTAGAATTCTGGGGAGTAACAACCTTTATTCAAGGAATAAAGATCTACTGGGCTAGATTTGGAGTTGGTAACACTCTCTGAGAAATTGTACATTTAAAATGTACTTGTATTGGTGTCTCATACGCTTTGAGCATATGGAGTCACAATCGGGTCAATCCAAGTGATAGTCACTGGATTGAAGATTAAGAACATCTGTTAGTATCTGAGAGAACTAAAGATGTTGTCTTAAACTATGGAGATGGAGAACTTGAAGTGACTGGGATCACTGCTGCAAGTTTCCAAACCGGTAAATACTGCGGTACTATAAAGATTGAACACTGGGACAGTAAGCTGGAAATCTTCCGAGCAAGATAACTGTTGCCGAATTAACAACAAATGCGGATTATTGCTGCAGCTGAGGCAGCAATAGAAGCCATTTGGATCGATAATAAATCTAATTAGATTAGATATAGTTCTGTTAGCAGCTGAGCTAGGCGTCAGCACAGGCTAAAGAATTAAAGGTCTCATCGACGATCCAGATATATACTTCTATATCATCTGATTCGTTCGGATCATACATCGTGGCGATGTGATGATCGTGTAAATCGCGTCAACGATAAATTAAACAAATCCGCTGACGAAAACCTTTCCTCAGCAATTTGAGCGAACCGTACATAGTTCAGGTGTGGACACTTGAGTGACTGGCTATGTGCCAAGTGGGAGATTGTTGGACAAAATGACCCATAGCGTCACTATTTGCACAGATCATTGTGTTGTTGTAGCAAATTAACTATGTGACAAGGAAATTGCACTCTCATCATTTGTGATTAGATCACCATAGATATATAAATGAAGAGAGGTCCCTATGATTAGTACCTGGACTGAGAATGATATGAGACAGTATCAGTCCCCGAAGGTTTAATCATTAAATATCCCTAGCCGTAGTATTATCGAGACTGGACATCGATAATGCGGAATAGGCTAGTATTGCACTTGTGCGCGTTGTGAGGGCACAACGGCATAGTTCTCATATATATAAGTATTGGATACTTATGCAAGTGCGATAGGAGGTCGTGTTTCACCGATGGTACGGGAAACAGCTTCGCTCTGGATAGACCCCTCGGAATCCCATTGGTATTATGACTATGTGTCTATGGGAGGCCGAAATCGAGGTAGGTGTGTATAGTCTTAACCTGAGACTTGCATCGCTAATACTTACGATAATCGATAAACTTTGGTCTTGGTGGTAGGGGACTTTAACCGGTTCTGTGTACACCACTTCTGGGTTTATCAGAGAGTCGTAGTGTATTGGGTGTGATGTCAAGATGGAAGTGTCACTTCAGTCATTTGGAGATGATGTCACGCAGGATACGGTACTAGTGCTCTTGAGTGTTGCGCAACCAATCGGGATATTGTGACCAGGTCATGTATATCCGATTATAGAGACTATGTTACCAGACATCCGACATGTGTTTCGGACGGGGCAGACACTTATCCAGCCCCAGCCCTAGCACGTGATTATCCGATACTGGGCCGATATACACAATACTACGGTATACTACGCTTGATACAGATCTATATATTCCTGTAAGAATATTTCTGGAGAATTGGGTAGGCATGGCGCTTTGCTAGAAGCCAACCTTGTCTTGTAAATCGATATAAACGTAGTACGAGGTACTTACGTGTTCGGATAGTCCGACGATCGTATTTACTGCCAACATATCCGGAGATCTCATGGGTCGCTTCCTGAAGATTCACCGATGACGTATTACTCGCACTTTGATTAATCTGGGATTAATTAGAAGAGAGAGATAGAATTAATCTGGGATTAATTCGATGAGAGAGAAAATTAATCTGGGATTAATTACGGAGATATTTTATCTGGGATAAAATATAATTAAAGAGAGAGAACGATTAATTTGGAATTAATCGATAAAATTAATATATTCGATATATTAATCGAAATTGGATTTCGACGCGGAATTAAAATTAGATTTTAATTCGGGCGAACGAATTAATTTAGAATTAATTCGTTAGCGACGTGAATAGTGAATTCGCTAGGCGTAATCACTTAATTACGACGCGACGGAAAATTCGTTAATTTGGAATTAGCGAACCCGAGCCCGAGAGTGATTGCGAGCGCATTCGCATTTCGAATTCGAGCGCGGCACGCGAGTCACATCAAGCGTCAAATCGCTAGTCGCGTCAATCGTCAAATCAATTGTCACTTTGAGTGATGTGACTTGACAATATGTCACTTTGATAAAGTGAAGACATGTGATGTGAATAGTGATGTGAAATGATTGAAAGCTTTTTAAAGGCTTGAGATGGAATATAACATTTTTTTATTCCTTGCCTTTTTGACTTTTGAATTTAAGTTGAGTATATGTATTTTTTTTTACTTGGAAAATAAAAAATGATATATACAAAAGGCTTTTCCTCTCTCTCACTTTCTCGGTAACAGTACACGTTTGGCTTGGAGCCAAAACGTTTTCTTTTTCCCTCTTCTTCTTCTCTTCCCTTCTCACGGCATGGTGCCGATTTCTTCATTTTTTTTCTGGTTTCACGAAATCTTTGAGAAGCAAAATGGAAGATGAACAAGTGCTAGCACACCTTGAGTATATATAGGTGATAGGGAAGCATCTTCATGAGCTTGAAAGCTTGAAGCTTGGAGCTTCAATGGAGTCCATGCATGGCCGAATCTTGGAGAGGAAGACAGCCCCAAAACCGAGCAGTCCAGCAGCACAAGGAGCTCCATTACCGCGAGTTTGAGAAGCTTGAAGGCTTGTGTTCTTCATTTCATCAAAACCCATCAATGTGAGTATGAATTCCGCCTTACTCCTTTGATGTGTTCATATGTTGATTTTATGCATTGTTTGTGATCTTGTGGACTTGATTAAACTCCAACACATACAACATTGGGGATGCAAAGTGTTTGTGTTAGATGAGTCATATCTAGATGCTCCAGAGCTACCGTATATTCATCTACTTCCATATTGGGCAACCATAATACCTATTAATTGTGGATCTATCAAACGTCACATGTTGACCTCTAACTAACACTTGATATGCCTGATGCTCGTAAGCATTGGCATAGAACTCACGGACTACAGGTATACAGGCTGGGGTTGGCTGCTGGAAAATCTTATGCCAATGATGGGCGATGATAATTCTATCTATCTGGGGAAATTGTTCGGGGTTAATGTCAAAAACTCTCTCCATGATTGGGACTTTTTATCCCATCCCCTTTTCATAACGAAGCTCAGCAGCTCCCGATAAAAAATTAGAAGCATCGTAACTCAACCTAGAAGGCGCAGAAGTCCTTGATCTCTTTGGGGGCATTTTAAAAAATTTCAGCAGAGTTTCCCCTAATTTTCAATAATTCCAAATTTTTAACCTAACACCAGCACTTCAATATTATTTCACAATCCACAAACACCCTTCGCCCCCCAATTCTACACAAATTCAACAACCCCAACTTTTCAACTACTACCACGAACAAAATTTTCACAACCACCACACCAAAACTTTTCACAGCCATAACTAAGAAAAGTAAAAATTAATAAAAAAATGAAATAGAAAGATAGAACCTGAGATTCATGAGTTTTTTCCCAAAACCAGAAATGATCACATGCACAATGGAGGGTGGGTGAGTGCATTTTGTTCTCCAAAATTGAAAATATCCACGCAAAATTGGAAGAGTAAGGGCGCGTTATGGATGATGGATAAGATGTTGGTGAGATTTTGAGTGATTTGGGTTAGTTTCGGTGAAAGTGGGTGACAAGAAACCCACTTGGATTCGAAATCCAAGTAAACCCCAAGAACCGCGAATTTGATTTTGTAGGAACAAAACCCTTCCAAGGCCACAAAGAAGACCCACAAAGAACTTGCCCTTGAGAACCTTTAAGATGATTCCTTGTAGTGTTTTGCTAGCAATGGAGACGCCACTAAGTTTTCCAAACTTAGATAAGTCGATTTTAACTTGAAAAGGGGAATCCCTCCCTTACAAGAATTTTGCCTTAGCCAAAAAGCATAAAGCTGTAATATTCTCTCAAATTCGTTGATTGTCTTTAAAATGAAAAAGAAAGAAAGCTTAAATAGTGTCACAAAGAGAAACCCTAAAGGCATAAAGACAACAATGCCCCTAAAGGCTAAATTACAAAAAAAACCAAAGTATTCAAGTCTTCAAAGGCCTGTGAAAATTCATTCAAAACTGATTTGGGCCAAATGAAGTGGCTTTGGGCCCTCTCTACGGAAGCCCACATGCGTTTCTATTTGTTTGTTGCAATCGGTCATAAAACTCTGAACTAATCCCGACATTGCTTCACTGAGTCTTTTGGTCCTCTACCTCTTAATTGGCCCTTCTTGTACTTGTAATGGATCTTTTGCTTTGTTGTCGGCCTGGATCATGTCATCCCCTCTGACAAGAACTCACTTGGGTTGGAAACCAAGCAAACCCCAAGCATCTTTCTCAAAACCCCAAGAACTTTGAATACTGATTTTGTAGGAACAAAACCCAACCAAGATCAGCCCCTAACCACCATGAAACTCACGTCCATGATAACCACAAGCATGAAATTAGATTGTATTTTGCTAGCAATGGAGACGCCACTAAGTTGCCAAGCTTAGATAAGTCAATTTGAACTTGAAAAAGGGAATCCCTCCCTCAACAGACGGCGAACTTCTATTATTTCCATTATCGCCGATTCTGCTTGGCAATGGCCCCCTTCTAGATCTGCTGCACTTATTGATTTGGCTCAGTCTCATCTTCCGTCTCCTTCTAGTTTGAGGGAGGATATGCTGGTTTGGGAGGAGGATACAAACGGAAGATTCTCTGTGGATAGTGCCTGGAATGCCATGAGGGCTAGGAAACCCCAGTTGCATTGGTCTCGTGTAGTTTGGTTCCGGAAGGCAATCCCCCGTCATTCCTTTCTTCTTTGGATGTCTATTCAGGGTGGCCTTTGTACTCAGGACAGTCTGATGAGATTTGGCATCTCTGCGTGCTCTCGGTGTATTCTTTGTGGTTGTTCGAGTGAGGATATTGATCATCTTTTCTTCCAGTGCCTCTATTCTTCTAGGGTCTGGTCGTCTGTGCTGGCTATGTGTGGGTTAGATTGGAGTTGCCGAGATTGGTGTCAGACTGTTGGGTGGGTTTGTCAGTTCTCCGGAGCCTCTTTATGTCATCTTCTGGTTCGTCTGTCTTTTGCAGCGTCAGTCTACCATATTTGGAGGGAGAGGAATGGTCGCACTCATGATATGCCTCTTCGGCCTGTTTCTGCTCTTCTTTATGATATTGCTTTTGATGTTAGGAATCGTGTTAGCTCCTTACGTAAGGTAAATCCATCTTATGACAATAAATGGCTTCACCTTTCGTGGCACCTTCCCGAGGACATCTTTTGTTGATTCTTTTGTAGCCTTTTGGCTTTGTAGCTTTTTGGCTTTTTTCTAGGAGGGCCTGTCCTCTCTAGTGCCTGGGGTATGCCCCTTTGCTCTTTGTTTAGTTTTCTTTGGTTATAATACTTACCTTATCCAAAAAAAGAATCCCTCCCTCAACAAGGTTTTGGCCATAGCCATGGAAAGCTCAAGCTTTTCTTTCTTTCAAAATTCTGTATATTACGTTGGTTCTCCAAAAATACAAAGAAGAGTCATATAATAAGGGTTACAAAAGAGTAAAAAGGCTAAAATGACCCTAGAGCTAAAATTACCAAAAGCCCTAAGTCAAGCACCTCAACCACGACCATTAAGGTCCTTTTGCACCTAAATAAACTTAAAACAAAGATTAGAAGCTAATCTCACTTAAGCTAATTAAGGTGCTTACATGCTATAGTAAATTGACGTGCTTCCGGCTATGTACAAATCTAAGCATAATTAAGCCTAATGGCATAGTCAACCATGCTAATTACATCATAAATAAAGTCAAAATGTCGAGCACAAATGACAAAAATGCCCCCATTTGGCCGAATTCAACATATTTCCAAAATGGGTGAAATCAGGTCAAAAGGGTGCTGGTGCTGAAGCTGCTCTGCTATGCTTCAGTCTGAGCTGATCTGGGTCAAATTAAATAGCTTGGGGACCTCTCTGGTTATGCCCATATGTGTCTCTGGTGTGCACTTGACTTGGTTGTTGCAACTGTTCACATAGCTCTGAGCTAGTCCCGCAAAGGCCTCTCTGATCTTCTTTCCTCTTTGGCGTGTGATTGGCCCTGTTGGCAATTGCATGGGTTCTTCCAAGTTGTTAGCTGCATCCTGTAATGTCTCTGGTGTGGTTGGACTCATGTCATTCCCTCCTTGTTGAAAAGGATTCGACCTCGAATCTGAACCTGCATCAAAATGAGTTAAGTTAGAAACATTAAAAGTAGCAGAGACGTTGTACTTACCTTGCAAATCCAGCTTATATGCATTGTCATTGATCCTTTCCAAGACTTGAAAAGGTCCATCTCCTCTCGATTGTAGCTTGGATTTACGCTGTTCGGGAAATCTCTCTTTACGCATGTGTACCCAAACCCAATCACCAGGTTGAAAGACTATACGTTTTCTTCCCTTATTTGCATGAGAAGCGTATTGCTCGTTCTTTCGTTGAATGTGCTCTCTTACCTTCTCATGGATATGCTTCACCAAATCTGCCTTCCTTTTGCCATCTAACCCTGTATGCTCATCAATGGGTAATGGTAACAAATCCAATGGAGTTAGTGGCTGAAAACCATAAACAATCTCAAAAGGTGAAAATGATGTAGAAGAATGAATGCTACGATTATATGCAAACTCAATAAATGGCAAACAATCTTCCCAACTCTTCAAATTCTTACCAACTATAGTGCGCAATAATTGAGATAAAGTCCTATTAACTACCTCCGTTTGTCCATCAGTCTGTGGGTGACATGTGGTAGAATACAATAGTTTGGTGCCTAGTTTAGCCCACAACACCTTCCAAAATGGCTAAGGAACTTAACATCTCTATCAGATACAATACTCCTAGGTATACCATGGAGTCGCACTATGTCTTTGAAAAATAAATCTGCAATGTTTGTAGCATCATCGGTTTTATGACATGCAACGAAATGAGCCATTTTACTAAACCTAACAACGACAACAAAGATTGAATCTCTACCCCTCTTTGTCCTTGGCAAACCTAACATAAAATCCATCAATATATCAACCCAAGGTTCGCTAGGTACAGGCAAAGGAGTATACAAACCATGTGGCATTAATTTAGATTTAGCATGCTTACATGTTAGACACTGATCACAAATACGCTCAACATCACGTTTCATTTTAGGCCAATAAAAGTGCTCATGTAAAATAGCTAAAGTCTTAGTAATCCCAAAATGCCCCATCAAACCTCCCCCATGCGCTTCTTTCACAAGCAACTCACGCATACTACAAGCAGGAAGACACAACCTGTTCGCTTTAAATAAGAAACCGTCATGAATGTAAAACTTTCCAAAAGATGACTTTGCACAAGCAACAATAATCTCACCAAAATCAGAATCACACTCATATAGTTGTTGGTTTCTTTTATATGTCCCAAGAAAGATTAAGCATGTAAAATACTACAAAGAATATATATTTAAACATGAAGTATGGCGGAATCATACTTACAATGCCTTGTGATGAAGAAGATGATCAAA
>SKCR01025527.1:0-37426 GCA_019454045.1 Zanthoxylum bungeanum
GATGGCAATCTGATTGTACCCTGAATATCAGTCCAGAAAGCAATAAAACTCATGTCCTGCCAGTCTGTCTAAGATTTGGTCAATGAATGGTAGCGGAAAATGGTCCTTTCTCGTGGCTTTGTTCAGCTTCCTGTAATCCATGCATACTTCCATCCAGTCACCGTTCTTGTTGGATTAGCTCGTTCTTTTCATTGGTAACCACAATAATTCCTCATTTCTTTGGTACACACTGCATATGACTCACCCAACTACTATCTGAAATGGGATAAATGATGCCAGCATCCAACCATTTGATTATTTCTTTCTTCACGACTTCCTTCATGATTGGATTAAGTCTCCGTTGATGCTCCACTGTGGGTTTGTACTCATCGTTCATCAGAATCTTGTGCATGCAAAATGATGGACTAATGCCTCGAATGTCTGCTATAGTCCAGCCAATGGATCTTTTGTGTTCTCGTAATACTCTCAGTAGCTTTTCTTCCTGCTCCAATGTAGTGAAGAAGAAATAATAACAGGTAATTCAGAAGTGTTTCCAAGAAATGCATACCTGAGATGGCTCGGAAGTAACTTCAGCTCCAGCTGTGGTGGTTCTTCAATCGAAGGCTTGATTCGATCTTTCTTGGCAGTTCCAAGCTTTCAACTGGTGGTTTCGCTTTGAATCAGAATGGTTTATCAAGTAGTTGATACATTCCAGGATTTCAGCATCTAGCTCGCTGTCAGTCATGTTGGTGATGCAAGCTTCAAGTGTATCTGTGGTATTTGGCTCAATATCCTGAACGATACTATCAACAACATCAACTTTGAAGCATTCTTCTTCCTTTTCATCACTCGGGAGTTTCATGGATTTGAAAACATTAAAGGTCACTTCTTGGTCCTGCACTTTCATGGTCAGTTCTCCTTTTTGCACATCAATCACAGTTTTACCTGTAGCCAAGAATGGTCTCCCGAGAATGATAGGTATTTCTTTGTCTTCTTCCATGTCAAGGATGATGAAATCTGCTAGGAGGATTAGTTTGTCGACTTTGACAAGCACATCTTTAACAACACCTCTTGAAAATGCGAGTGTTCAATCAGTAAATTGCAACGAGACTGAGGTAGGCATTGCTTCTCCAATCTGTAGTTTCCTGTAAATAGAAAAAGGCATTAAGTTAACACTGGCTCCTAAATCACATAAAGCCTTACCGATGTAATGTTCTCCAATGGTGCATGGGACAGTGAAACTGCCAGGATCTTTCAACATCGGGGGAAGTTTCCTCTGAATGATGGCGCTACATTCTTCCGTTAATGCTACTGTCTCGTAGTCTCCCAATCTCCGTTTTCGTGAAAGAATGTCTTTCATGAATTTGACATAACTAGGCATTTCTTCCAAGGCTTCTACAAATGGAATGTTGATGTGCAGCTTTTTGAACACCTCCAGGAAACGAGCAAACTGCTTGTCCAGTTTTTTTTTTCTGAAGACGCTGAGGAAAATGTGGAGGTGGAGTGATTCTTTCTGGTTCTTTTTCCATTGCTTCTTTTTCCTCCATCTGTTGCTCTGCTTCTTTTGGAACTTCTTCTTGGGCACATTGATTCCAACATCTTTGTAGATTTCAGTACCGCTTTTCAAAGTAATGGCTTGACATTGCTCATTCCCTCGGTTCCTTGGATTTGGCTCTGTGTTGCTAGGAAGATTACCTGGTGGTCTGTAACTCTGAGCATTGGCCAGTTGTCCAATTTGATTCTCCAGTGCCTTAATAGAAGCTGATTAGCTCTGAATCACAACATCGTACTTTTTTAACTGAGCCAGCACTTCTGCTATTCCTGGTTCATTTGCCTGCTCCTGGCCTTTGTTCTGTTGTTGGAATCCAGGTGGTGGATAGTTCTACTGTTGGCCTGAATTGTTGCTCCATGAAAAGTTAGGATGATTCCTCCACCATGGGTTGTAGGTGTTGGAATAAGGATTGTTCCCCTGTCTGTTGAAATTGTTGACAAAATTCACCGTTTCTTCAAGTTGGTTCGACTCTGGTGCTCCTCCATATGGTGAACTTGTGGATCCAGTGGTAAGAGTCTCCATAAATTTGCATATCTGATCCAGTTTGGCGTTGACTGCTGTATTGGCTCCACTTTCATAAATTCCTGCAATTCATTGGATCATGCTCATTTCTGTTGGCCACAAGGAATTATTGTTGGCCATTTCTTTGATTAGTTCCCAGGCTTGATCTTCTCATTTCGCCATTAAAGCTCCTCCAGCAGCAGCATCGATTGTGGTTCTCATTATTCCAGAAAGTCCATTATAGAATATTTGGACTTGAAGCCATTTTGGAATCTCATGGTGAGGACATTTTCGGAGCAAATCTTTGTACCTTTCCCAAGCTTCGTAGAGAGTTTCAGAGTCTTGTTGTACAAATGATGTAATGTCATTTCTCAGTTTTCCAGTTCTGGCTGGTGGAAAGTACTTTGCAAGAAATTTGGTGGCTAAAGTGTTCCAAGTTGTGATAGAACCTACTGGTAGTGAATGTAGCCAAGCTTTAGCTCTGTCCTTCAAGGAGTATGGGAAAACACGCAGTCTCATTGCTTCTTTAGCTTCTCGGTTGTAATTGAAAGTGCCGCAAACTTCCAGGAAGTTGCTGATGTGGGCATTAGGATCTTCAGTTGCATTCCCCCCAAACTGAACTGACTGCTGAATCATCTGAATGCATGTTTTGATGTCACCCGCATTTGCTGGTAAGGGAGGAAGTAAAATACAAGAAATGAGTCTGTCAACCACCGGAATGGTTCTGTCTCGAATGGGAATTGGTGGTGCAACCTCCAAAGGTTCAGGTTCCATGTTAACTAAAGCTTCTTGGCCTTCTCGCCTTTCCCTTCTCAACTGTCTAATGGTTCTTTCAGTTTCCGGGTCAAGCGGTCGAAGTTCAAAGCTTCTAGTTCATCTCATGAAGGATCTGAGAACCTGAAACACAAGAAAACAAAAACAATAAGTAAAAAGAAAATAGATACAAGTAAAGGTATCTAACCTCTAAACTAATAGTGAAAGATAAATAAGTCTCCGGCAACGGCGCCAAAAACTTGACCGGTGCTTACACACGCATATAACGCAAGCGCACTTATCGTTCAAGTAGTATAAAAAGTATCGATCCCACGAAGACTTAATACCTAAGCTATTAATTTTATGAGGTCAAATGATTACTAGTATCTAACAGGTTGTTTGATTGATTTGAAATGGTGACGATTCTAAATTTAAAAACAAGTAAATAAAATTGTTTGAAAGTAGGTTTTAAGAAAATTCAATATTAAAAACTATCTAGGGTTGTGAATCTTTCAATATTATTTAAAGATGAAGTGGTTATCTTATAGCTGGGTAATATATTAATTTATTAACCTGGAACACTAAATTATGTGAAAGCCTATGTGGATGGTCAGACACAAATACCCAGTTTAACCCAATTGAACCATATGTCTATGTCAACCAAATTATCTGGATTCATTAAGTTTAAGTTCAAATTATGGCTATCCCCGTCCGACGGGTATATGTCTATCATGTAAGGAAATCTATTAAAGGGTTATCTATCCTCAAGGAAGATCGTGGGCTATTGAGTCTAAGGTCTCAAACTTAAAATCCCTATGTCTAGTTCATTTTAAGTTTTCCTAATCAATTTTATTAGTGGCCAGTTAATAAAAAGCATTAAGATTAAGACTCAATAAATAAATCTTTATATTACCCAAACTATAATCTAACCCTTATAAACCGGTGATATTGAAATTCATCACAACCCTAGATAACTAACTTAGTTATGACACATGGCTAGGGCTAGTAAAAACTTAAAAGTAAAAGCCATAAAGTAAAAATGCGAAATAGTAAATGCGGTAAAGTAATACTGAAAAGTAAATTACAATAAAATAAAATGCTAAGGTAAAAGGAATTACTTTTACTATTTACTATTTTAGATATCTCCTATAAAATAATGTATAAACTTGTGATAATATTACCAACTAGCCATATAGGCGGTAACCTGATTAATTAAAATTAAGTCCGACCAGCCATAAAGGCGGTATGATTTGTCCATGAACCTGCCATATAAGCGGTAAGAAAATTTAATTACCAACCAGCCATATAGGCGGTATCCTTGATTAGTCAGGTTTAAACCAATTTAAATTTAATAGCCAACCGACCAATATGGCGGTATCCTTATTTAGTCAAATTTTAAATAGTAAATATATTATATTTAAGGGAGATTAATCTAAATAGTAACAGTAAAAGAATTACCTTTCACCTTAGCAAGGGGAAATTACCTCATCATGGTTGAATAATAAAACTGAAACAGTAAAAACAAGATAAATTACTATTACTATTACAAAAATTAATTACTATTACAGAACGTAATTAAAAATTAATTACAAAACTTAAATTAAAAGAAACTAGAGAGAGAAACTCCCTATTTACATCAAAGAAATGAGAGAGAATGGTGCAAATGAAACTGAAATCTCGAGCTCAATTTATAGACTTTGGTAGGCCACGGGCGTCACGACGCCAAGGGTTTGGGCGTTGCGACGCTCGAACAGTTGACTGGTCCACACGTTTTGAGTTTGACTGTTGACGCGGATTTCGTCGGCCCAATAAGAATTCGACACGTGGCACGCGGTATATTCAGTTCAATGAGAAGATGACACGTAGCATAATATGATTCACCGATGATTCGGTCTAATGAGAAGATGACACGTGTTACGCGGAGTGTGGGTACCATAGGCTTGTGACACGTGTCCCGGCGCATGTTAGCGGATCCTCTGTGATGGTGACACGTGGCATTGCGCATGTTAGCAAAGTCAAACTTCTAAAATTCTGACCCGTTGACCCGGCACACGTTAGCAGCTTTGGTGCATGTTAGGCGTCACGACACCAAGGTCTTGCGCGTCGCGACGCGCACAAATTACCAAAATGCCTTTTTTCCAATTTTCACTGTTTTGGTCCAAATCACCTCCAGAATGTCCTGAAACTTTATTTATCTACAAAATAACACAAAACACATCAAAATATTCACAAAACTCAAGAAACTATACAAAATATTATGTTAAATGAGTGGGAAATAGTGATAGATTTATCACTCATCAGTCTCAAAACATGATGTTAGTTCGGTGCTTGTACAAGAAATAGACAAAATTCAGAGGCTTATGTATTATTCTAGTAAGGCCATATTAGACGCCGATACCCGATTCCCGGACTATTAGTTGATGGCCCTGTCTTTAGTTACTGCAGCTAGGAAGTTGCGTCCATTGTCCCAAGCTCACCACCATCGGGGTATATACCAACCACCCACTTAGGCAAATATTGCATAGACCTGAGACCTCGGGTCTTTTTATAAAATGGTTGATAAGTGCGGTTCATACCCACTTATTCCTACATTCTTAGCTTACTATTTTGTTAGATTATGTATCATTTAATCAATTTATAGTTTCTTTTATTTTTTATTTGTAGGAAGCATTGGAACATGGATTTTGGGGCATTTGTACGTGTTTTTGGACCTTACGTACGCATCAGAAGCACATGGAAAAAGCGGAAAATGCAAAAATCACCATCGAGAAAATTGCCCTTGCGTCGCGATGCCAACTTCCTGGGAGTCGCGACGCACCCACAAAATCCTGCCGTAGTGAATTCTAGTAAGTTGGGCGCCACAGCGCCAGTTTTCAACACCGCGGCGCTGCGCAGAGCCAAGAAACACCAATTTTTAGGGTTTTACATGCACAAAGACTCCAAGACTTTCTTATAAATACATAAGCTCATCTAAAACCCAAAGAGGAGGCTAATACAGAACTCAAGACACAAAACATATATTTTTAACGAGATCCAAGGAGGAGGATTGAAGAGTGAGAAGAGGAGACGAAGACGGTGATGTCTGAAGAGGAAGGGATTCAATTCGGGTTTAATCATCTAGTTTCTTTCTTCAACTCTAATGATTTCTATTAGATTCATGACCATGTTTTTATTGTTTTTGTCTTTAGTCATGAACTAACTCCATTATTCTAGAGGATGATGTAACTAATGCCTGAACCTATGTATTGTTTGTAAATTTAAGTTTTATGAAGTTTTATTTAAGTTTATTTGTATTCTCTTGCGTTTAATACTTCTTGTTTGTTGGCCACAAATTGAGATGATGAATGTTTAGAATCTATCGCTCGGGAGAGATGGATTTTGAATAGGATCTAGAGAATATAACCTAGGATATTTGTAGAGTTCGGGAGAATCTATAATCCTTTGAAATCGTTAAGAAAGAATCACATAGCGTAATGAATTGTTAATTACTAGATTTTTATAGGGATATCGAAATCGGTGATTAATAATCCTTTCACTATTGCTCAGGAGATGGAGTGTCATACTTTAGGATTCTTGACTTATAAACAATCCAATTGAATAAGGATTGATTGCCATGACAAATACATAGGGGATAGCTAGGTGAAATCAGACTCTAGAATCTCTCTCGTATTGGTTTATCCTATTTAAATATTTTCATATCTTATTTATCTAGTTTGATCTTACTAAATTGTTTTCTAAATTAAGTTAAGTTTACTAATTATGGTACTTAGTGTGAGTTGAATACAATCCTTGTGGGTTCGACACTCTTTCACTCATCTTTACTAAAATTTGACACCGTATACTTGCGGTACGATATAAAATATCACAAAAATGGTCCGCAGAGCTTAGTGAATATAATGTATCCTATTGCCCCGAGCGTCAATCAAGAGGCAAGATCTGGCCGACTTTGTAGCAGAATTCACTAGGCCCAAGGTCATGGTAATTGGGGGAGAGAAGTGGGAACTTCTTGTGGATTGATCAGTTAGTACGCAATGATGCGGGGCTGGTATGATTCTTAGAAATGACGGAGGAGATGAGCTAAGTTACCCGATGAGATTCGCATTTGAAGCAACCAATAATGAGGTTTTGTGAGGCGATCGTGGATGGGTTAAGGCTTTGTGAGGCGGTTGGGGTAAGAGAGGTAACAGTGAATAACGATTCTCAGCTGGTCGTTCAACAGCTGAATAGTGGGTTCCAGACAAGAGAGCCCAATATGATAGTCTATCTCATTGAGGTTAAAAAATTGGTCGAATGAATGGGGAATGTGACGTTCGACCAAGTCGGTCGGGAGAATAATCATTAAGCAGATTCATTAGCTCATTTGGCTTCGTCCATAAATTCAAAGCTTGGATTATCCCCTTGGAGATTCAAGAGCCCAAAAGTATAGGAGAATTGAGCGTGATAGGGGTCGAAGTTGAAGTGGAACCGACCTGGATGGACCCGATTAGGAGATATCGAGAATCTAGTGATCTATATGAGGACAAGAAATAAGCCAAGAAGTTAAAATATCGGAGTGCGCATTTTTGTCTGATAGATGGGATGCTGTATAGAGAGGCTACACGATGTCGTATCTAAGGTGTCTTGGGCCAGATGAGGTAAATTATGTGCTTAGGAAAATCCATGAAGGCATTTATGGAAGCCACTATGGTGGGAAATCAATCACCCAAAAGGCACTCAGATAAGGTTTTTCCTGATAGATAATGCATTGGGATGGGGTCGGGGTGGCCTGAACAAGTGATGGATGTTAGAGGAATGCTATTGTGTCTCACCAATCGCTCGAGCGACTGACCAACCTATCGAGCCGTTGCCCATTTGTCCAGTGGGGGCTGGATCCTATCGGACATATACCTATAGCTTGGAGCAGGAAAATTTACGATCATAGCGGTCGACTATTTTACGAAGTGGGAGGAGGCCAGGCCACTGTCTGCTATAACCAAGAAGAAAGTTTTAGATTTTTTGAAGAGAAATATTGTGTGCCGATTTGGGATTCCCATAGCCATCATCACAGACAATGAAAAACAGTTTGACAATGCGGGCTTCAGAAAGCTCTGTGAAGATCTTCAGATTACCTTGAGATTTACAGCACCCGCACATCCGAAGTCAAATAGGCAAGTAGAAGTGATGAACAAAACTATAAAGAATAATCTGAAGGCAAGACTCGGGTTATGTAAGGGCCTATGGGTTGAAGACCTACTGGAAGTGTTATGGGCACATCAGACAACCTACAAAGACTACACAAGATAAACTCTTTTCTCATTGGCTTACGGATACAAAATAATGATTCCAGTAGAGATCGCAAAGATGATCCATCGGGTCCAGCATTTTGAAGAAGCACATAACCAAGACTTCACCAGACACCACCTCAATCTGATAGAAGAAAAGTATGAGAGGTTGGTGCTTAGGTTGGGAGCATATCAACAAATGATGGCTCACTTCTACAACAATAGTGTTCGAGTACGAATCTTTCATCCATGAGACTTGGTCATGAGACAAGTCACCCTAAATATAGGAAATCCAGAAGAAGGTTCTATGGGCACCAAATGGGAAGGACCTTATAGAGTTGTCAAGTTCATCAAGTCGGGTGCCTATAACTTAGAACAACTGAACGACACCCGACTCAAGAAGCCCTACAATACATAAATATTGAGGAAGTATTCTCAATAGAGTCTCTCTTAAAATGACCCTCAAAGAGTTATAAGAATGATAGTAGATCCCAAGAATATGAATAAGGCATTTCCCTTTTATAAATAAGGACTTGTTCACTTATACTTGTTTATTATTTGAATGAGTAAGATTTGTTTAATATTTTTCTTAAATACTCGTGATCGGAATGCACCAAGAGGTGCATGACATGTGGGAAATGCACAATCCCCCATGGCCAACAATCTCTGGTGTTACTATTAAACCCCATGGCTGGAGCATTAATACCCAATGGCTTTCACCATTGAGGGATAGAACAAGAAGTACTGCATGCCATTTGGTGCCTCAGGTATCCATAGTACGTTCAGTGAGAGATTCGACGTGGCGTTTGGTGCCCCAAGGTAATCATAGCACGCATGGATTGAAGTTTGATGTGAGGAACTACGATGTCCTCGGGTTTATGCATAGCCTGAGGAGGGACAATTCCCACAAGGTGTTTGCCGCCCAAGAGAGTTGGAATTACATAGCAAGAGAAGGGCCTACAGGCCTCTATGGCATTTGTAGCCTCGAGATGTGTCTAGCTCGGGGAAGGGAAATTCCCCTGTGGAGTTGCCCACCCCATTTCAGACCTGTCAAGCATAGAACAGGGAAGTCAGGAAGGCCTCTGTGGCGATTGTGAGGCTGGCGTTGTTTCCCAATGACAATTTCCTTATGGGGTTGGTCACTCTTATGATTTGTAGCTCGGTTCATCGGGACGTCTGATTTGTAAGGTTCAGAATTATTATTTTAGGCAATTTGAGGTAGGAAGCTGCCTCAGTTACCTTGTTCTTTTGGAGTCGATAAGGAGTGTGTGATACGTCACCCCCATCACACTTGGCATCTTGTTTTTATTTTTTACACAACTTGGTATAAGATGTCATTACCAGTGTTCATGACGATGGCCAAAGGTTTAAAATGTTTCCCTCCGGGACTGTCATGGTTATTATTAAAATGGCTCGAGGCTACATTCGTTCCGTCGAGGCCATGTTGTGGGATCATTTTCTTGTGGTCATGTTCATTATTGACTCGGGGTTCGGTACGTCCAACTGAGGCCTTGATGTGTTCATTGGCATGGGGTCTGAGTTTTTCCCTCATGGCCTTATCTGATTGGCACAATGAGGGATCATTCCCTTGTGGCCATGTTCATGTTGGATAATTATGACCAATAGCATCACTATTTGTAAAAGACATTGTGGTTTTTGTAAAAATTAACTATGTGACAAAGGAAATTGCTATTTTATCATTTTGTAATTGGATTACTTAGATATATATAAATTATAAAAGTCCTTATGATTAGTTCCAGATTAATAAGATATGAGACATTATTATTCCCCGAACGGTTTAATCATTAAATATCCATAGTCGTAGTATTATCGAGACTGGACATCGATAATGCGGAATAGACTAATATTACACTTGTGCGTGTTATGGAAGCTTAATAGTATAGTTCTTATATATTTAAGTATTGGATACTTATGCAAGTGTGATAAGAGGTTCTTTTAGCCGTTGGACCGGGAACAGCGTCGCTCTGGATAGACCCCTCGGAATCCCATTGGTAGTATGACTATGTGTCTATAGGAATCCGAATCAGGGTAGGTGTATGTGGTCTTAACCTGAGACTTGCATCGCTAATACTTGCGACAATCAGTACGCTTTGGTTTTGGTCGTCCGGAGCTTTAACATGTTTTGTGTATTCCTCTTCTGGGTTTACTGAGAATCGTAGTGTATTGGGTGTGATGTCAAGATGGAAGTACCACTTCAGTCATATGGAGATGATGATCACGCATGGATAGAACTAGTACTCTTATTTGCTGCAAATATCTAGATAATATGACTTGGTCATGATTATCCGATTACAGAGACTAGTTGATAGTGATCCGATATATGCTTCGTACGGGGCAGACACAATTCCAGCCCCAGGCCTAGCATGTGACATCCGATACTGGATCGTAATATGCAATACATAGTATACTATACCTGATATAGATTATATATTATTCGTTGAATATTTCAGGAGAATTGGGTAGGCACGGTGCTTTGTTAGAAGCCAACCATGTCTTGTAAATCGGTAAGAACGTGGTACAGGGTACGCACGTGTTCGGATAGTCCGATGACCGTATTTACTGCCAACATATCCAAGGATCTCTTGGGTCGCTTCCCAAAGATTCACCATTGACATTTGACTCGAACAGAATTAATCTGGGATTAATTATGAGAGAGAAAAATAATCTGGGATTAATTACGGTAAGAATTTATCTGGGATAAAATTCAAATAGAAGAGAGATAGTGATTAATTTGGACTTAATCGATTAAATAATATATTGGATATATTAATTGAAATCAGATTTCAATGCGGAATTAAAATTGGATTTTAATTCGGGTGAACGAATTAATTTGGAATTAATTCTTAAGCGATTTTCATAATAATTTTGCTAGGCATTATTAATTAATTAAATTGGATTTAATTACGTCACGACAGAAAATTCGTTTAGTTCGGAATTAAACGAATCCGGGCCCGAGTGAAGTTGCGTGTTGAGTTAGCCGAATTAAATTTGGAATTTAAAAGTTGTGGGACCCACTTCACTTACATAAACATGTTAGATATTTGATGGAAGTTGTTTTTGGCTTGAGTAAGGCTTGGATTGCTTATGAAACACTTAAACCAGAACCAACACTCAACCTTTGTATAAATTAGTTAAGTCAACTTTGGAAGTGTGATAATTTTACTATTTACTACAAACTTTTTCTTCTCCTTAGCTCATTGCCGTGAGCTTCTTCCTTCTCCCTTGAAGTTTTGTTGCAAAATTTCATTAAGCTAGCACTTTAAAGAGTTGAATGAGGTGTTAGGGAAACTCACCCAAGAGCAAAATCAACAAAGCCAAAGCTTGGAGCTACATCCATTAGAGCATTTCTTGGAAATTCTCATCCGTTCATTGTAAGTTTTTATCCGCAAACTTTATTGATTATTCACACACAATATCATGACTTAGAGACTTTGGGCATGTCTAGGACACTAACAATGATATCATGAGGTTTATAGACTTTATTTGGGGATTTTGTGCTTGGAGTATGTATTTTTCCAAATTGGTTGTTTGGTTGAGCTTTGATGATGATAAATTGAATTTGTGAATCAATGGATTTGATAAAATTTGATTAGATTAATTTTCCCAAAAAAACCCAACTTGGCCGAACATGAACCCTAGGACCTCTCATGATGATATTTGAAATTAGACCATTGGATGAGTTTATGGCATAATATGAATATTGAATGTTAATTTAATTGGATTGAAATCAAATTGAGTGTTATTTTATGCCCATTACCGTGAGATTAACATGTTTAATGGATTGATTTTGCTTCAATTGTGTTCGACATGAATTAGATAACTGAAGCATGATTAATTAGTTTAATTAATGTTTTGGAAATATTTATTTAATTAATTAATTATGGTAATTATACTTTAATTAAAATTGATGTGATATTTGGAATATTATGTTAATATAAATTAGTCTTTAAATTGGATTGGGATAATTTGTTGTATTTGGGCTTAATGGGCTTGGTTGGGCTAAATGGTTTTTGAACATTGGATTGGATTCAAATTGGGCCTAAAACCATTTCCATAAAATCCAAATATAAATTTTGGGGCTTTAATAATTGAATTGGGCCTAATGGGCCTAAATTGATTTTTGGCAAAAGAGTGATTCCTTATTGGGCCTTGGCATCATGGATTGGATCCATAATTAGCCAAAGCCCATGCCTAAAGAATTAATTGAAAGCCCATTGTGTTGGTTTATTCTAAGGTCCCAAGATCAAATCAAGACATGAAATATGCGTGAACACACCAACGGAGGTAGCGGAATACTCACATTGATCGGTTATGTCGAATTGAAGACGAATCAAGGCCAAAAACGTACTGCCCTTCACGCCAAACTGCTGCAGTCCACTGCCCTGCAAAACAGAAATTTGAGTGAAGAAACGGAGCTCCTAGCTTCATCGGATGGATCCCGTCTCATGGTCGAACCTCCCTACCACCTTCGCAAGACTTGTAAGTGTGCTAGCACTTGATTTTTCACCATGAAATCACTCTTTGCTTCCCTAAGTCCACGCCATTTCTGGTTCCAAACCAGTCCAAGAATTTCTTTATTTGGGCGTGAGAGGAAAGGAGTTTTGAGAGAGATGAAAATTGTGTTATGTTAAAAGATTTACCAAAAATCAATTTATATTTATGCCACAATGTTTATTAAATAAATAATAAACTTATGACACAAAACATGCAATGGCTGAGAGTGTCAAACACTCAAACTCCATGCAAAACCATTGAGTGTATTGTACACAATCTTCATGCAATGCATTAGAATTAAATAATGCATAATATGACATGTGTCATGTGGGCCCCACACGTTTCCAAATGAAAGTGGGCCCACGTGCACTCACGCGTTCGGGTTCGATATTTCGAAATACCGAGCTTATGTCGCGACGTTAATTAAATCGAATAATTGCGGCTAGCGAAATTATTATTTACGTCGCTAACGAATTAATTCTAAATTAACTCGTTTGCCCGAATTAAAATCTAATTTTAATTCCGCGTCGAAATCTAATTTCGTTTAATATATCGAATATATTAATTTACCGATTAATTCCAAATTAATCGTTATCTCTCTCTAGACGATATTTTATCTTAGATAAAATATCTCCGTAATTAATCCTAGATTAATTTTCTCTCTCTTCTGTATAATCCCAGATTACTCAAGAGTGCAAGTTGTGCGTCATTGGTGGATTATCGGGAAGCGACCCATGAGATCTCCGGATATATTGGCAGTAAATGCGGTCGTCGGAGTATCCGAATCACGTACGTACCAAGTACTACGTTCTACCGGTTTACGAGACAAGGTCGACTCCTAGCAAAGCACCAAGTCTTCCCAATTCTCCGGACATATTCATCAAAGAATATCTAGATCTGTATCAAGCGTAGTATACGATTGTATTGTGCATATCGTATCGCCCAGTATCGGATAATCACGTGCTAGGGCTGGGGCTGGATAAGTGTCTGCCCCGTCCGAAACACATATCGGATGTCTGGTAACTAGTCTCTATAATCGGATATTCATGACCTGGTCATAATATCACGATTGGATGCGCATCACTTAAGAGCACTAATACCGTATCCTGCGTGACATCATCTCCATTATGACTGGAGTGACACTTCCGTCTTGACATCACATCCAATACACTACGATTCCTGATAAACCCAGAAGAGGTGAACACAGACCAGTTAAGATCCCCCACCCCAAAACCAAAGTTTACCGATTGTTGTAAGTATTAGCGATGTAAGTCTCAGGTTAAGACTATACACACCTACCTTGATTTCGGCCTCCCATAGACACCTAGTCATAATACCAATGGGATTCCGAAGGGTCTATCCAGAGCGAAGCTGTTTCCCGTACCATCGGTGAAACACGACCTCCTATCGCACTTGCACAAGTATCCAATACTTATATATATGAGAATTATGCCGTTGTGCCCTCACAACGCGCACAAGTGCAATACTAGCCTATTCCGCATTATCGATGTCCAGTCTCGATAATACTACGCTAGGGATATTTAATGATTAATCCTTCGTGGACTGATACTGTCTCATATCATCTCAATCCAGGAACTAATCATAGGGACCTCTCTTCATTTATATGTCTATGGTGATCTAATCACAAAATGAAGAGAGTGCAATTTCCTTGTTACATAGTTAATTTGCTACAACAACACAATGATCTGTGCAAATAGTGACGCTATGGGTCATATTATCCAACAATCTCCCACTTGGCACATAGCCAGTCACTCGAGTGTCCTACACCCGAACTATGTAAGGTTCGCTCAAATTGCTGAGGAAAGGTTTTCGTCAGCGGATTTGTTGTTTGACGCGATTTATACGATCATCACATCGCCACGATGTATGATCCGAACGAATCAGATGATATAGAAGTATATATCTGGATCGTCGATGAGACCTTTAATTCCTTAGCCTGTGCTGACGCCTAGTTCAGCCGCTAACAGAACTATATCTAATCTATTAGATATTATCGATCCAAATGGCTTCTATTGCTGCTGCTCAGCTGTAGCAATAATCCGCATTTGTTTGTTTATTCGGCAACAGTTATCTTGCTCGGAATATTTCCAGCTCACTGTTCCGTTATTCAAACTTTATAGTACCATAGTATTTAATTGTTTGGAAACTTGCAGCAGTGATCCCAGTCACTTCAAGTTCTCCTTCTCCATAGTAAAAGATAGCATCTTTAGTTCTCAGAGATACTAACAGATGTTCTTAACTTCAATCCAGTGACTGTCACTTGGATTGACCCTGATTGTGACTCCATATGCTCGAAGCGTATGAGAACCCCAATACAAGTACATTTTAAATGTACAATTTTCCAGAGAGTGTTAACAACTCCAAATCTATCCCAGTAGATCTTTATTCCTCTAATAAAGGTTGTTATCTCCCAGAATTCTACGGAGAATTTCTATTGAAAGCAAGCTTTCAACAATTGTTTTATGGGAATTTCACTGTCAGTGCGCTCTCCCACTAACCTCCTTATATACACAAGAATCATTTCGTTTTGAGTCAAATCATAAACCATTATGATTATTTCATTTCAAAAGACAGTTCCAAGAACCTTATGCTTGCATCAATCCAAACATGGATCGAATAACCCGCAAACCTGGTTTGTCGGTTATACAAAATCGTCAGGATGTTGTAAACATCCTCCAAAGGTTTCCTTTTCAGGAAGCGATTTTGATTTGTAACTGACATATTTCATAAATGAAATATACAGTTATCAACAAGCATCTTCAAAATGGATTTACCATGGCAACAGGTAAAAGGTTGAACCGTTATTAACACAATGTTGATAACGATACCTTTCCGTCAAACCTTAGGTTTGCACGTTGGTATGTTGCCTTCCATGTATGTCTTCCTTGAAGACGTTTAATGTACCATAGGCACACGCCTTGTGGTACAACAACTAGTATCCAACATAGTTTTATACATGGAATCCATTTCGGACTCATGGCACTTTGCCATAACAGAGAGTCGATACTTGTATCACTTCCTCAAAACGTTGTCGGTGGTACACCTCATAAGATTGACATCATTATGGGGTGAGATCAGAACCCATACCCTAGGTTGTTTTCTGACTCTATCCGATTTACGAGTTTCTTGTGTATTTGAAGATTAATGGTATAGTTTCATCATAGATGAACTATTCGTGTTCCATTAAGGACTTCGTGCCTTGAACAGTAGTACTACTCCGATTTTCATCGAGTATCATTATCCTCCCACTGACCACTGCATATCGGTATTCCTCTCAGGAAAACCGCATGGGAGCAACAATTACATTGTTCTCATGTGGGATTTCAAGTACTATACTTAAGGTTTCCCTTAAGATAACCTATATTGGCACTTTATCCAATTGGGTCCTTAGTTTGGTATCATCCAAACGCTATGCCTGGCATACCCAATTATCAGGAATGAGAAACCTCGTTTCTTCCCTGTTCATATCCTATATGATATCTGTCAAAGATTTATATGGAACCTTATTCTAAATAAGTTTTGCACTGTTAATACATATCCTGTAGAAGGAAATAGTAGCTCAGAGCGACTCGTGATAAACCTTATCATGTCCTCATCTAAAGAATACCGTACTCTTTCATGTACGTATGAAACTTACTGCTTAAGTATTTTCCATTACGGTATTACCGCCGCGGTAAATAACACTATAGCCGATCTGTTTGTCTACTTCGTGTCGAACTCTAAGTTTCGATCTGTGTTCTTCGAAAGAAACACATAACCACAACCTGATGTCACATCCGTTAAGGTCACGAAATATTCATGTTCACATCTAGCCTAGCTAGATATGGGCCCACTTACTTCACCATGAATAGGGCTAACAGATCGGTGGCCCTTTTACTATTACCAAGTAAATAGTATTTTAGGTATTTTACCTAATAAACTAGATTCGCAGACCTTATTTGAATAGTCAAATCAGTCCTAGTACCCACTCTACAAAAGTGTGGATATACGAGTCTTGTTTAATTGTGTCCCAGACAACAATGCCACAAATAAGTCTCTATTGATCAAATCAATTTGAGCTATTTATTTGTCATTTTATATGTTTGAGATTTTATCATATTCAAAATATAAATTTTTGTTATTTACATCCAATGTATTTATCTCAGTATCATCTTTATATAATGAAACACTTTAGTGTTCTAGAATATAAAGGTTTTATCCGTATCGGATTAAACACTGATATAGAGATAATGTCTCTAGTCAAACTAGTTACATTATAACATTTCCTAATTTAAGTACAAACCCAAAGGGTAGTACCTAAACTTAGGTATTTACGGTCGAAACAAGCGACTTTCGTCCCGTTTCCAATTCGCAGAGAAATCTCGGCTTGAAGCCAGTATCCAGCTCACAGCGGATTCTGAACGTCAATACATATATGTATTATGTACCACACTAAGTATTTAAAATCCAATTTCAATACTAGTAGTAAACATAACTTTGACAAATATTTTTAAAGTTAGAGCCTCGCCCTATCTTTAATTCCTTCGTTTCTTCCATATCCAAATGGTAGTCGCTACGGGATATGTCAATTATCCTTTTCAATATTTCACAAACCTTTGGCCAAGCCTTGGGTTTCGGAATATCGAAACGATGTGCACCTTGTGCTACATGCCCAATTGCAAACTTTGACTTTTCTCCACTAGAATAGTCAATTAATTCTCCAAGAATTATTAATTGCAATTTTAATACTTTTAAATCTAAAGATAGATTTATTGTAAGTATATTATTAAGCACTAAAGTCATCATCACATAAATCTTCCAAAGACTTTATGCTCTACTATTTGCTTAATTATGGGCTTAGTAATAATAAGTTATTTTATCAAATAAATTAACCTATTATTAATTCCCAATTGAAATTAAATCATTTAAAACATTTAATCCAAGGATTATATATTTAAATATTCAACCTTTTCAATTCTTTACTTGATTTTAATAGTCCAACTATTTAATCAAATTAAAGGTACTATTTATTATAATGATTACAATAATCCAATTATTTAATCAACTATAATTTTAATATTGATTACTATAATCCAATTATAAAATCAACTATCATTTTAATTCAATTATATTGATTACTATAATCCAATTATAAAATCAACTATAATTTTATTCAATTATATTGATTACTATAATCCAATTATAAAATCAACTATAATTGAAAGTTTTGTATAGTCCAACTATATATATTTTAAAACAACATAAAATATTAGTCCAACTAATACTTTTGATTAATATGACGAGTAAAATATAAATGAGCGTGTTTAGCGAGTAATTGAACGAATGTTGCAAATTCAATACTTGCCTCCCACTATTTTTCGTCGAGCCTCTAACCCTCTGTGGAGTACTCGGGAAACCGTGTTTCCTAGTGGGCTAGGATCCTATTAAATAACACACAACCTTGACTTTGGCCAATAAAAGCTGTATGCTATTTAACTAGGTAGATCTCACAGATCAATTGGATCCAATCCAATTCCTAGATCCGGTTAGGTGGAACATCCAAGTCCGAAACATATGTATAATGTCAATGTATCCATTACATTTTCCTAACCATCCTATCCTCCGAATCATCTAGGCCTTGGCTTTGGCCAAAAACAAACCTAATGATTCCAGTTAAGCGGGACCCATTGACGAGGAAAGTTTCGTAATCAATGTCATTGGACAAAAAGTGACTTGACTTTGGCCAATAAAAATCACGATTTGGACAAGACACCGATATGCAACAAAACTCTCATGATTCAAGTACATCCTTGATTGACAAAGGTCTTGACTTTGGTCAATAAAAACCAATGCCAACTTCGGATCTTGAACAAGAATCATTCAATGGAAGGATATTTGCTTAATATAAATTGAGGGATTTTCGCGTGCAAATTGGCTACCAATTTAATTATCTTTGTTAAGGTCTCATCATCATACACCCTTAAACATGCATTCTAAATACATAATAAAGCGAGTATGAAATAAAATAATAATGATATGCGGATGGATACTTAACATTGATCCTAGATCAAATCTCTCCCTTTCTCTCACTCAAGCTAGCACTTGTACTACTTCTACCCGTTACACTACAGTTCTAAAGAAACCTCATATACATAGAGGGGAATAGGTGAGAAGAGAATACAAAGAGAAAGAAGGTGATAAGGCTGGACACGCAGGTCCAATTTAATAAATCGAATTTATTACAACAATTTCTAAAATTGCCCACCCATCTAATATCCATCCGATATACATTATTCATTCAACACAACCACGTATTCACACACATAAGCATGCTATCAATCAATCTAATCAAATTAATTAATCTGATAATTAAGTGATCATCCAATGTTCAAACAACGATTTGATTTTGTTCGAGTCAAACTCGTTTTTGCGAATAAGTACTCAAAGTACGAATTCATGAATTAAATTAAACTACATCATTAAATCTAATTTAACATGTATTTAATACTAATTCACTATTCCATTCAAAATTAAATATTACACTTTTATTTAATAAACCTTTTACGATTTAAATTCCAAATCTAATCGTAACGCGTCTCAAAGACCGATTAACGTCCAACGTCAATTCAATTAAAGTCCAATGGGCTTTTGATTGATTTCTTAAGGCGTGGACTTTTGGTCAACTCGGGTCAAACCGATAACCAATTCCAATCCGGGATTTACCCCATAAGCCCATAAATAAATCAATCTTGGCCCATTAGGCCCAATGAACATTAAAGGTTCATTAGTCCCAATTGGGCTTTATGGTTAAGGTTTTGGGCCCAATTGGATCCAATCCACTTGGCCTAAACCAAACTTGATAAATCAAGCCCAATAGGCCCAATTACAATTTTAAATTCTAATTTCCAAAATTAGGCCCAATTAATTAAATCCAAAAATCCAATTTTCACAATTTAATTATCAAAAGTGCATTATATGATTAATCAACTAAATCAACATTTTTTAAAACACCAAATTAGTCTTATTAATCATATTCAATTCATTATCACATGTCAAACACACATAATGAAAAATCAAACCCATATTACATGCTTCTAAGTCTCGGCCAAGGAAGGTTATTTTGTCCGATTTGAATTCAATCCGATTAATTACACAATCGACAACGTATTAACTTCCCGAATGATTTCATATACATCCAATGTTCATAAAATCAAAATTACCAAGACATTAAAGGGCATTGTAGATTCGGCCAACATAAGGAATTTAGGGTTTTGTTCAATTTAAAATTAAATCCAATTCAATCTTAAATTAACATCATCCTACTCCATTACAACAACTCATCCAATGAATTAACAATGAAAAATTCCAAGAATTCCAATATCATACATATTCGGCCAACACCATCAAATTGGGGAAAATTATTCCAAATCAATTTTCGTCAAATTAGTCCAACCAATATGAATTTAAACATGTTATAAGCATACTCAAACAAGCAATTTATTCAAATCATGCTCAACAAACATTTACCCAAATTTTAAGCCCTACATTTTTCATGCTTGCAACATTAGCTCTGATACCATTGTTGGTTTATTCTAAGGTCCCAAGATCAAATCAAGACATGAAATAATGCGTGAACACATCAACGGAGGTAGCGGAATACTCACATTGATCGGTTATGTCGAATTGAAGACGAATCAAGGCCAAAAACGTACTGCCCTTCACGCCAAACTGCTGGCAGTCCACTGCCCTGCAAAACAGAAATTTGAGTGAAGAAACGGAGCTCCTAGCTTCATCGGATGGATCCCGTCTCATGGTCGAACCTCCCTACCACCTTCGCAAGACTTGTAAGTGTGCTAGCACTTGATTTTTCACCATGAAAATCACTCTTTGCTTCCCTAAAGTCCACGCCATTTCTGGTTCCAAACCAGTCCAAGAATTTCTTTATTTGGGCGTGAGAGAAGAAGGAGTTTTGAGAGAGATGAAAATTGTGTTATGTTAAAAGATTTACCAAAAATCAATTTATATTTATGCCACAATGTTTATTAAATAAATAATAAACTTATGACACAAAACATGCAATGGCTTAGAGTGTCAAACACTCAAACTCCATGCAAAACCATTGAGTGTATTGTACACAATCTTCATGCAATGCATTAGAATTAAATAATGCATAATATGACATGTGTCATGTGGGCCCCACACGTTTCCAAATGAAAGTGGGCCCACGTGCACTCACGCGTTCGGGTTCGATATTTCCGAAATACCGAGCTTACGTCGCGACGTTAATTAAATCGAATAATTGCGGCTAGCGAAATTATTATTTACGTCGCTAACGAATTAATTCTAAATTAACTCGTTTGCCCGAATTAAAATCTAATTTTAATTCCGCGTCGAAATCTAATTTCGTTTAATATATCGAATATATTAATTTACCGATTAATTCCAAATTAATCGTTATCTCTCTCTAGATGATATTTTATCTTAGATAAAATATCTCCGTAATTAATCCTAGATTAATTTTCTCTCTCTTCTGTATAATCCCAGATTACTCAAGAGTGCAAGTTGTGCGTCATTGGTGGATTATCGGGAAGCGACCCATGAGATCTCCGGATATATTGGCAGTAAATGCGGTCGTCGGAGTATCCGAATCACGTACGTACCAAGTACTTAATCTATCTACCGGTTTACGAGACAAGGTCGACTCCTAGCAAAGCACCAAGTCTTCCCAAGTTCTCCGGACATATTCATCAAAGAATATCTAGATCTGTATCAAGCGTAGTATATGATTGTATTGTGCATATCGGCCCAGTATCGGATAATCACGTGCTAGGGCTGGGGCTGGATAAGTGTCTGCCCCGTCCGAAACACATATCGGATGTCTGGTAACTAGTCTCTATAATCGGATATTCATGACCTGGTCATAATATCACGATTGGATGCGCATCACTTAAGAGCACTAATACCGTATCCTGCGTGACATCATCTCCATTATGACTGGAGTGACACTTCCGTCTTGACATCACATCCAATACACTACGATTCCTGATAAACCCAGAAGAGGTGAACACAGAACCAGTTAAGATCCCCCACCACCAAAACCAAAGTTTACCGATTGTCGTAAGTATTAGCGATGTAAGTCTCAGGTTAAGACTATACACACCTACCTTGATTTCGGCCTCCCATAGACACCTAGTCATAATACCAATGGGATTCCGAAGGGTCTATCCAGAGCGAAGCTGTTTCCCCGTACCATCGGTGAAACACGACCTCCTATCGCACTTGCACAAGTATCCAATACTTATATATATGAGAACTATGTCGTTGTGCCCTCACAACGCGCACAAGTGCAATACTAGCCTATTCCGCATTATCGATGTCCAGTCTCGATAATACTACGGCTAGGGATATTTAATGATTAATCCTTCGTGGACTGATACTGTCTTATATCATCTCAATCCAGGAACTAATCATAGGGACCTCTCTTCATTTTATGTCTATGGTGATCTAATCACAAAATGAAGAGAGTGCAATTTCCTTGTTACATAGTTAATTTGCTACAACAACACAATGATCTGTGCAAATAGTGACGCTATGGGTCATATTATCCAACACATTGGACTTTAATTAAATTGGCATTGGATGCTAATTGGGCATTTGAGACCCAATTGGATTGGATTTGGAATCCAAGTCTTTAAGGCACATATATAAGTATAATTATTTAATTTGGAATTAAATTAGAATTAGTATTGAATACAAATTAAATTGGATTTAAAATTTTAGTTTGATATAATTCAAGAATACGTACTTTGAGTATTTATTCTTAAACGAGTTGGACTCACGCAAATCAAATCATTGGATGATCATTAATTCAAAGATTAATTAATTGGATTAGATTGATTGAATAACATGTTTTGTGTGAATAATTGGATGTATTTGTATGAATAATGTATATTGGATGGATATTAGAAGGGTGGGGGAAATTTTGGAAATTATTGTAATAAATTCGGAATTTATTAAATTGGACCTACGTGTCCAGCCTATTATCTATTTACTCTTTGTATTTCTCTTCTCACCAATTCCTCTCAATGTAAATGAGGTTTCTTTAATGTATTATGTAATTGGGTAGAAGTATGTATAGTGCTAGCGGGAGAGAGGAAAATGAGAGATTTGTTCTAGGAACAAAGTTTGTTATATATCCATCCGCATATCATTATTAATTTATTCGCGCCTTATTATGCTTTTAGAATGCATGCTTAAGGGTGTATGATGAGACCTAATCATAGATAATAAATTGGATGCCAATTTACGCGAAAACCCTCACTTTAATATTAAGCGTATTCCTTCCATTGAGTGGTTCTTTCTCAAGATCCAAGATTGGCTTTGATTTGTTGGCCAAAGTCAAGATCATTGTCCATCGCGAATGTGTTTGAACCACGAAGGCTTTGTTATATATCGCATGTCTTGGGCAGTTGTGACTTGTTGGCCAAAGTCAAGGTCACTTCTGTACATCGACGTGGATTACGAAGCTTTCCCACTGTCAATGGGTCGCGCTTAACTGGAATCATTAAGCTTGTTGAGCAAAAGCCAAGGCTTAGTTGATTCAGAGGAAAAAGTTATGAATTATATATTGGATATATATATCTTGGACTTAGAGGTCCACCTACCGGATCTGGGAATTGGATGGGATCTAATTGATCTTAGAGATCTACCTAGTTAAGTTTTATACAGCTTGTTGGCCAAAGTCAAGGTTGTGTGTTATTTAACGGGATCCTAGCCCACTAGGAAACTGAGTTTCCCGAGTACTCAACAGAGGGTTAGAGGCTCACCAAAAAATAGTGGCAGACCAGTATTAAATTTTCAATTTCGTTTAATAATTGCTAAATGTGCGCTTTATTTTTCGTCGTTATATATTTATATTAGTTGGACTAATATTTTATTATTTTCTTTGAACAGTTGGACTGTACCATAACTTCATTTGTAGTTGATTATATAGTTGGACTATAGTAATCATTACATTTGATTGTACCCGATATCGTTGATTGAATAGTTAGACTATTGCAATCAAGATGACTGGAAATATTAGCGTTAGAGACATCGTCATGAGCGATAATGTCTTTAACGACGCCAATTTTCCAGATTGGGAGATGAATCTCAGAATTTTCCTAGGAGCCGAGAAGTTGCTCTATGTCATAGACGGACCTCTCGGGCCTGATCCTGGACATGAGCGGGTTGTTGATCATGCGCTTTGGAAGACTCACAATGATGACAACTCAACTACTCAGTCCGTCATACTTTCCGCAATGACCCCTCAATTTCGTCATCAAAATAAGGGATTGGATCCTTACAACATGATGTTGAAATTGAAGGACCTTCATAGATCTAACTTTAGATCTCAGAAGTATGAATTGCAGAAGAAGCTTTTTCGCTCTTGCATGTTAAATGGTACATCTGTCGAGCACTATATGTCGCAGATGATTACTGACATCGAACAGCTAGGTCAGCTGGGCATAACCTTCGAGGCAGAGACTTCTATAGATATAATCTTACAGTCTCTGCCTGATTGTTGGGGCGGGTTCATCATGAACTAAAATATGATGAACCAAGAGAACACTCTTGAAGAGTTGATGGCGATGCTGAAAGAGGCAGAGCCAGAGCTTCTGAAGGGCAAGAAACACGACAAACAAAAGGCTCAAATTGAGTAAAATAGATGAAACTTATATGTGGCATTGTCTTCTGGGACACATTAATAAGACTCGTATATCCACACTTTCGAAGAGTGAATACTTGGACATATTTGATCCTAATTCATATGATGTTTGCGAATCTTGTTTAGTAGGCAAGATGCCTAAAACGCCTTTTAGTGGTAAATGTGTACGAGCCACCGAACTGTTAGCCCTCATTCATAGTGACGTATGTGGGTCCATGTCTAGCCAGGCTAGAAGTGGATATGAATACTTCGTAATCTTTACGGATGATGCATCGTGTTATGGTTATGTGTATCTTATGAGACACAAGTCGGAAACTTTTGAGAAATTCAAAGAGTTTTGACACGAAGTAGAAAAACAGAACGGCGTAAGTATTAAAACATTGCAGTCAGACCGTTGTGGAGAATACTTAAGTAATGAGTTTCTCGATTACTTGAAAGAGTATGGTATTCTTTCACAGTGGACTCCTCCTGGAACACCTTAATTAAATGGTGTGTCCGAACGGAGAAGCCGAACTTTTTTAGACATGGTAAGGTCTATGATGAGTCACACTGAGCTACCAATTTCCTTCGGGGGATACGCATTGAACAATGCAATACTTATTTTGAATAAGGTTCCGTCAAAGTCTGTTGGACATACTCCATATGAAATATGGACAGGAAAGAAACCGAGTTTCTCATTCCTGAAGATTTGGGGATGCTTGGCATACGTTAAACATTTGGATGGTACCAAACTAGAACCCAAATCGGATAAGTGCCTATTTGTAGGTTATCCTAGGGAAACCAAAAGATATTACTTCTATAACCCACAAGAGAACAAGGTATTTGTTGCTCTCCTTGCGGTTTTCCTTGAAAAGGAATTCCTAAATGCAGTCGTAAGTGGGAGGAAAGTAGAACTCGATGAAAATCAGAGTGATATTATTCCTGGCACCGACTCCCTAATGGAACATGAACAATTCATCAGGGATGAGACTGTACCAAAATCTTCTAATACACAAGAACCACGTAGATCAGAGAGAGTCAGAAAAAAACCTGATAGGTATGGGTTTCTGATCTCACCTAATGTGGATATCAATCTTATTGAGGAAGATAAACTGGCCACGTATGAGGAAGCGATACAAGGTATCGACTCCACTTTATGGCAAGATGCCTTGAAGTTCGAAATGGATTCCATGAATACCAACCAAGTTTGGACACTGGTTGATGCACCATAAGGCGTTAAAATGATTGGATGTAAATGGGTCTTCAAGAAGAAGACCGACATGGATGGAAACATATAAAGCTAGACTTGTAGCAAAAGGGTATCGTCAACGACATGGTGTCGATTACGACGAAACATTTTCACATGTTGCCATGATTAAATCCATTCGGATAATTCTTGCTATTGCTGCATATTTCAATTATGAAATATGGCAGATGGATGTCAAAACCGCCTTCCTTAACGGAAACCTTTTGGAGGATGTTTATATGAAACAGCTTGACATTTTTGTCGTACCAAAACATGCAAACAAGGTTTGCAAGTGAAATCGATCCATTTATAGATTGAAGTAAGCATCACGTTCTTGGAACCAACATTTTGATGAGATTATAAAAGAATATGATTTCATTCAAAACGAATATGATTCTTGTGTATATAAGAAGGTTAGTAGGAGCACACTGACATTCATTGTCCTTTACGTTGATGATGTATTGCTTTTTGGCAATGACATTCCCATGCTACAATCGGTGAAAGCTTGGCTTCCATTAAAATTCTCCATGAAAGATCTGGGAGAAGCAGCTTTTATTCTGGGAATAAGGATCTATCGGGATAGATGACCGGCGTAATCACACGCGTATAACACAAGCGCACGTACGGTTCAAGTAGTATAAAAAGTATCGATCCCACGAGGACTTAAAACCTAAGCTATTAATTTTTATGAGGCCAAATTATTACTAGTATCTAACAGATTGATTGATTAATTGGGCGATGACTTTAAATTTAAAAACAAGTGAATAAAATTGTGCAAAAGTAGGTTGAGAAAAATTCAAATTTATAAAACTATCCAGGGTTGTGATTTCTTCCAATATCTTTTTAAAGATAAATTGGTTATTTCATGTTTGTGTAATATATCGGTTTACTAACATGGAACATGAAATTATGCAAAACCCTCTGTCGATGGTCAAATGTAAATACCCAGTTTAACCCAATTGAACCATATGTCTATGTCAACCAAATTACCTGGATTCATTAAGTTTAAGTTCCAATTATGGCTACCCCCGACCGACAGGTATATGTCTATCCTGTAAGGAAATCTATTAAAGGGTTATCTATCCTCAAGGAAGATCGTGGGCTACTAAGTCTAAGGCTGAAACCTAAGATTCCTTTGTCAAGTTTATTTTAGATTTACCAGATCACTCTTATTAATGGTCAGTTAACAAACGCATTAAGCTTAAGACTTAATAAGTAAACCTTTAAATTACCCAAACTATAAAATAACCCCTTATAAACCGGTGATATTGAAATTCATCAAAACCCCAGATAACGAACTTAGCTACGACACATATCTAAGGCTAGTAAAAACTTAAAAATAAAAGACATAAAGTAAAATGCTAAAAAGTAAATGCGATAAAGTAAATACTGAAAAGTAAAATTACAATAAAATAAAATGCTAGGGTTAAAGGATCTACTTTTACCACTACTAATTTAGATCTCCCTTAATATAATATATTAACTTATGATAACATTACCAACCAGCCATATAGGCTGTAACCTGATTAAGTCAAATTAAGTCCGACCTGCCATAACGGCAGTATCAATATTTATCCATAAACCAACCATATGGGCGGTAAATTATCAACCGACCAACCAGGCGGTATCCATGATTAGTCAGATTAAAACCAGTTTATAATTGATTACCAACCGACCAATATAGCAGTATCCTTGTTAAGTCAAATTTTAAGTAGTGAATATATTATAATTAATGGAGATTAATCTAAATAGCAGTAATAAAAGTTTTACCCTTCACCCTAGCAGGGGGAAGTTACCTCCTCATGTTGAATAGTAAAAATTGAAAAAGTAAAGAAAGTAAATTATTATTAAAGAAAGTAACTAAAAATTAATTACAAAACTGAAATTTAAGGAAAACTAGATACAAACTCCTTATTTAGATCAGAGAATTCAGAGAGGAAGGTACATCTGAAACTAAAATCTCAAGCTGAATTTATAGGCGTCGAGAAGCCTTGCACGTCGCGACACGACACCCTTTGCGCGTCGCGATGCGCGTAGATCATTGACACGTATTTGATTGGCTTCGCGAGATCGTGACACGTGTCACACTTACGTCGGCAGATGAATTATTAGTGTTGGCAGCATGTGATGGCGACACGTTTCCTGGCGCACATTAGCATGATTCACTGAGATGTTGACACGTGGCAGGCGTATTTTAGCGTCGATGATGATTGTCGACACCGTAGGATTTTGACATATGGCACGCTTTGATTGGTTGATGATGATGTGGCGGTGACGTGGCAAAGTTGACTGGTCTTCTGCTGATATATTGATGACGTGGATGACACGTGGCGACTCGTGGTAATGGCGATTGTCGCCACCATATGATGATGACACGTGGCACGACACACGTTAGCAGATGGGCTGTGATGTTGACACGTGGCATGGCGCACGTTAGCAAAGTCAAACTTCTCAAATCCTAACACGTGTCCCCGGTCCATGTTTCGCGACGCGCAAAATGACGATTTTGCCTTTTTTTTTTTTATCCTTTTTCACTATTTTAGTCCCAAATCACCTCCAGAATGTCCTGAAACTTTATTTAACTACAAAATAACACAAAACACATCAAAATATTCACAAAACTCAAGAATTTATTCAAATTATTATGTCAAATGAGTGGGAAATAGTGATACATTTACCACTCATCACACCCCCAAACCTAACATTTTGATAGTCCTCGAGCAAAACACAAAATAAAATAACTTAAATAAATTACGCTAAACCACTTTCGTAGGGATCACAATTGCATTTAGCGTATGCAACAAGCCTTTAAACCCCTAGGTGTCCCTAGTGGACGAGTTGTAGTCTCGTGAGGGTTTACAACAATGATACCCACAAATATTTTAAAAAGTAAAAAGATATTAAAACTAATGCACACAAAAGCAAAAAGACAAGAGAAAAGAGAATAAAGAAGTTAGTGATTAAGCAGGTGAAACTTCTACTCTAAGTTACTAGTTATTTTCTTTCTTTCTAAATTACCGAATAAGTAAATTCTCCGTTTATTTTTACCATTCTTCATATACACAATCAACAAAATATTAATCAACTCATTTTGCCGACAATAGTCACAAGTGCATTTGAGAAGAGAGTAATATCTTCAATCTATGTAGCGAGTGTTGGGTCGGTGGCTCCCAAACCAGTTGCTTTAGGGCACCAGGTGTTAAAACACCCCTACAGACTTAATTACTCAGACTTCAGATATATATATTTTTGCAACATCCTTGATCCATGTAGCGAGCTTTGGGCCAGTGACTTCCAAACCAGTTGATTTTAGGGCACCAGGTGTTAAGACACCCTACGGACTCAATTACTCAGATCTCAGACGTTTTTTGTTTACTCCATCTCTTCTCATAGATGCTTCCTCCAATTAAACTAGAGCACTGAATATTACAAACTTTTCAATTATAGCTCTTGTCCATATGTTACCATGCACGTTGATAATACCTGTCAACTGAGCATATGAAGATCCATTTTAGTCAGTATTATGGAGAATTCACAAATTAAATAATTTAAAAGGAAATAAACAAAATTAACTTGTTCCGATACGTCTCAGGAGTGGAAACTCCTTACACAACTATCTCTTAACAATTTTACCCGATTAATCTAATTAAAAACACAAAACACAAAATATTTTTTTGTAAAACTTTTCAAATTTTTTTTTTTGTATTTTTTGAAAAATTTTGGACTAAGAATAAAAAAAAAATACAAACAAGATACTAATCAACTATTCCCCACCCCCAAACCTAAATGAGACATTGTTCCCAATGTCTTAAAAAGTAGAAGCCGAGTTTAGAAGATAGTACCTGGTTAGCTGAAATTCTACATCTAAATGGGAAATTTAAAGGTTAAGATCCAGATTTATCCGACGCTTCTTACCGCGATCATTATTGGACCATTTTATCTTGGAAATGATAGGGTAAGTTTGTGGTTATAGGCTAAAATTTGTTCAATTAAATCCTGGGCAGTGAATAGGAGTTCTTTTAAAGGTTTTGATACGAACCCATTTCTCCAGGCATCATCAAGAAATACACAAAGAAAATAATAAAATCCTTCAATGTTGTACAGTCCAAGCGGTTTCTGGTGTATGTTCAAGTTTGCCCAAGATAGCACTGTAAACATTTCCTCCAACGTGCCCAAACCACCTGGCAAAGCAATAAAAGCATCAGCACGGTTAATCATTTCCACCAGTCATTCAGACATACCTGGCACGATCAGTTCTTCTTCGTTTGATGATCCTATAAGATCCGCCTCTGCCAAGGGTTTTGGGATGATTCCCAGAACTTGACTTCCTTTATCATGTATAGCCTTTGAAACGATCCCCATTAGTCCAAGATTGCCTCCACCATATACTAGGTGCATATTTTTCTCAGCTATGACTCGTCCTAATTCATGTACTGCTGCTATGTATTGTGGTTTAACACCAACACTAGTACCACAAAACACACAGATATGTTCAACTCGTCTTCTTGAAGTGGCTTCCATTTTTATCTAGATGCCTTCAAAAGTGCAATGATGAATTGAATGTATAACACCTGAAAAGGGTGAGTAAAAATAATAGCACTAGTACCTGCCAAATGAAAATTATTAGTTAAACAGTTAAATAAATCGTGAGAGGTCAAAAAGGTCTGGATCATGTCGGAGAAAATAAAAGAAAATAACAAACAAAATCATAGTTATTAGGAAAAGACAAAGAGATATAATATTTACAATAATTTACAGTGTGATTGATGTCTATGCGTCATGGACAAGCTTCCCATCCAATTTTCTTATAAATTGGCAAACAGGGTCTTTTTGAGTTAGATTCCCGAGACTTAATTGTTGTCTTTCTTTTTGGAATTATGTATGTAATTTGTAGATGGCTATATGAACATATCCACTGAGATGCGTCTCAAGAGTCGAAGATATATCATCTAAAGAGTACTTACTCAAGCCATCCCTAATCAATTTAATTTTATCTTCGCGATTATCAGACACCATTCCTAAAGAACGACAACGAGTGTTGCAATTCCAGCTTGCACATTTGTAACAAACACCCATTTGCCTAGCTCTACATTTCTTTGCATAGGTACTTCTTCCAAAACCAGGCAGATGTGAAATAAAGGATTCAGAAGACTTACCTGCCAATCGGACCCGTGCTTCAATAATCCAACGAATATATGTTGGAATACCTTTGATCATCAGTAGTCTCATCCATTCCAAGCGAGCTTTGTAGACTTTTATCAGAGATTTTTGAGGGAGAGAAGGAAATTGCTTGTGAAGATTTGCGAGAGCTTCTTCCATCGTGAAATGACTTTACCTGCAAAAATTAATCACACAAAAATAAAACACACCAGATCATAATATATACAAAATTGCATGGGTTGCCTCCCTGCGAGTGCTAAGTTTAACGTCGTCAGCTAGACATGACTTCTTAAACGTTAGGCTGGATCTGAAAGTGTGACTTTTTTTTTGCCGCTCAAATGATTCTCCCCAGTAATGCTTGACACGCTGACTGTTAACCTTGAATGTGTTGTTGGTGTTGGGATCCAGTAACTCAACAGCTCTATATGGTAAAACCTGAGTGATCACAAATGGACTTGACCACATTGATTTCAACTTTCCAGGGAAAAGTTTCAACCGTGAATTGTACAACAACACCTGCTACCTTGGTTCCAATTATATGCGCACTATTTTTCGGTCATGCCATTTCTTGGTCTTTTTTTTTGTATAATCTGGCATTCTCATAAGCTTGTAGATGAAACTCCTCCAATTCGTCTAGTTGGTGAAGTCGTTTCTCTCATGCAGCTTGTGGATCAAGATTCAACTTTCTTAGTGCCCAGTACGTCTTGTGTTCAAGCTCAACTGGCAAATGACATGCTTTCCCAAACACCATACGATATGGGGACATACCAATGGGTGTCTTGTAAGCTGTCCGATAGGCCCATAATGCATCATCCAGTTTTGTAGACCAATCCCTCCTTGTTGATCCAACGGTTCTTTCCAAGATTCTTTTGATCTCTCTATTTGAAACTTCAACCTGTCCATTTGACTATGGATGGTAGGCAATGGCAACCTTATGAGTAACTCCATATTTGGATAGGAGTGCATCGAAGTATCTGTTGCAGAAATGTGAGCCACCATCACTGATAATTGCCCGAGGTGTTCCGAAGCTAGTGAAAATATTCTTTTTAAGGAACTTGATCACCACTTTTGAATCGTTGGATGCCAGTGCAATTACTTCAACCCATTTGGAGATGTAGTCTACTACAACCAGAATGTACAGGTTTTCGAATGATGGAACAAAGGGTCCTATAAAATCAATACCTCATACATCAAATATCTCAACTTCCAAAATGTTTTGCAAAGGTCCTTCATTTCTCCTCGAAATATTTCCCGTTCTCTGGCACCTGTCACATTGAAGAGAAAAAAGATAAGCATCTTTAAAAAGAGTGGGCCAGAATAAACCTGATTGTAGGACTTTGGCTGCAGTTTTATTCCCACTGAAGTGTCCGCCATATGGTGATGAATGACAATGTTGCAAAACACTGTTAACCTCCTCATGTGGAACACAACGCCTCAGTAATTGATCAGTACATCGTTTGAACAGGTACGACTCATCCCAAACATAGTGCTTGACTTCTTTGAAGAACTTCTTTCGTTACTGAGTTATCCATTCCAACGGCCATTTTCCCGAAACTATGTAGTTGACATAGTCAGCATACCAAGGGACATCATGATGTTTCATGGCAAACAGTTGTTCATCTGGAAAAGTTTCTTTGATTGTCAGTTCTTTGCCAGTTGTTTCTCCATTCTCAAGCCTCGATAAATGATCTGCCACATGATTTTCTGTCCCTTTCTTGTCTCTGATCTCCACGTCAAATTCTTGCAGAAGAAGTATCCAACGGATCAATCTGGGTTTGGCATCTTTCTTCGTGATCAATTATTTGATTGCTGAATGATCTGTGTTGACCACCACTTTGGGACCCAGCAAATAGGAGCGGAATTTGTCAAAAATGTACACAACTGCGAGCAACTTCTTTTCAGTGGTTGTGTAGTTGAGTTGAGCTTCATTCAAAGTTCTGCTGGAGTAGTAAATGGTGTGGAAAATCTTTGCTTTGCGTTGTCCCAAAACTACACCTACAGCAAAATCACTAGCATCGCACATCACCTCAAGTGGAAGGGTCCAGTCTGGTGCTACAATGATGGGAACAGAGACCAGCTTCTGTTTTAAGATTTCAAAAGCTTCATGGCATTCTTTGATGAAGTTGAAAGGCACATCCTTCTCCAAAATATTGCAAAGAGGTTTTACAATTTTGGAAAAGTCTTTGATAAATCTCCTGTAAAAACCTGCATGTCCAAAAAAGCTCTGAATCCCTTTGACAGATGTTGGTGGAGGTAGTTTTTCAATTGTTTCAATCTTTGCTTTGTCTACCTCGATTCCCTTTTGTGAGATCCGGTGTCCAAGAACAATGCCTTCCTGCACCATGATGTGGCATTTCTCCCAGTTGAGTACCAGGTTTGTATCTTCGCACCTTTGTAACACATGTTCCAGATTTTGCAAGCAGTGGTCAAAAGAGTCTCCAAATAGAGAGAGGTCATCCATAAACACCTCCATACTCTGTTCTAGCATGTTTGAGAAGATAGCCATCATGCAACGCTGAAATATGGCATGAGCATTACATAATCCAAATGGCATCTTGCGGAATGCAAATATACCATACGGACATGTAAAAGTGGTTTTCTCCTCATCTTCTGGGGTGATAGAAATCTGATTGTACCCTGAATATCCATCCATAAAGTAATAGAACTCATGTCCCGCCAGTCTGTCCAGCATTTGATCAATGAATGGCAGCGAAAAATGGTCATTTCTCGTGGCTTTGTTCATCTTTCGGTAGTCCATGCATAATCTCCATCCAGTCACTGTTCTTGTTGGAATTAGCTCATTCTTTTCATTTGTGACTACAATGATTCCTCATTTTTTTGGCACACACTGCATAGGACTCACCCAAGTGCTGTCTGAGATGGGGTAAATGATGCCGGCATCCAACCATTTGATGATTTCTTTCTTCACGACTTCCTTCATGATTGGATTGAGTCTCCGTTCATGCTCCACTGTGGGTTTATACTCATCATTCATCAGAATCTTGTGCATGTAAAATGATGGACTAATGCCTCGAATGTCTGCTATAGTCCAGCCAATGGCTTTCTTGTGCTCTCGTAATACTCTCAACAACTTTTCTTCCTGCTCCAATGTTAGTGAAGAAGAAATAATAATATGTAATTCAGAAGAGTTTCCAATAAATGCATACCTGAGATGGCTCGGTAGTAACTTCAGCTCTAGCTATGGTGGTTCTTCAATTGAGGGCTTGATTCGATCTTTCTTTGGAAGTTCCAAACTTTCAACTGGTGGTGTTGATTTGAATCGGGATGGTTTGTCAAGGTAGTTGATACATTCCAGAATTTCAGCATCTAGCTCACTATCAGTCATGTTGGTGATGCAAGCTTCAAGTGTATCCGTGGGATTTGGCTCAGTATCCTGAATGATACTATCAACAACATCAACTCTGAAACATTCTTCTTCCTTTTCATCGCTCAGGAATTTCATGGCTTTGAAAACATTAAAGGTAACTTCTTGGTCTTGAACTTTCATGGTTAGTTCTCATTTTTGCATCAATAACAGTTCGTCATGTTGCCAAGAATGGTATTCTAAGGATGATAGGTACATCTTTGTCTTCTTCTATGTCAAGGATAATGAAATCTACTGGGAGAATGAGTTTGTCGACTTTGACCAGCACATCTTCAACAACACCTCTTGGAAATGCGAGCGTTCGATCAGCAAGTTGCAGAGAGACTGAGGTAGGCATTGCTTCTCCAATTTGCAGTTTCCTGTAAATAGAAAAAGACATCAAATTAACATTTGCACCTAAGTCATTTAAAGCCTTACCGATGTAGTATTCTCCAATGGTGCATGGGACAGTGAAACTGCCATGATCTTTCAACTTCAGGGGAAGTTTCCACTGAATAATTGTTGGATAATATGACCCATAGCGTCACTATTTGTACAGATCATGGTGTTGTTGTACAAATTAACTATGTGACAAGGAAATTGCACTCTCATCATTTGTGATTAGATCACCATAGATGTATAAATGAAGAGAGGTCCATATGATTAGTTCCTGGATTGAGATGATATGAGACAGTATCAATCCCCGAAGGATTAATCATTAAATATCCCTAGCCGAAGTATTATCGAGACTGGACATCGATAATGCGATATAGGCTAGTATTGCACTTGTGCGCGTTGTGAGGGCACAACGGCATAGTTCTCATATATATAAGTATTGGATACTTATGCAAGTGCGATAGGAGGTCGTGTTTCACCGATGGTACGGGAAACAGCTTCGCTCTGGATAGACCCCTCGGAATCCCATTGGTATTATGACTATGTGTCTATGGGAGGCCGAAATCGAGGTAGGTGTGTATAGTCTTAACCTGAGACTTGCATCGCTAATACTTGCGATAATCGTAGACTCTGGTCTTGGTGGTACAGGGCTTTAACCGGTTCTGTGTACACCGCTTCTGGGTTTATCAGAGAGTCGTAGTGTATTGGGTGTGATGTCGAGACGGAAGTGTCACTTCAGTCATATTGGAGTTGATGTCACGCAGGATACGGTACTAGTGCTCTTGAGTGTTGCGCAACCAATCAGGATATTGTGACCAGGTCATGTATATCCGATTATAGAGACTATGTTACCAGACATCCGACATGTGCTTCGGACGGGGCAGACACTTATCCAGCCCCAGCCCTAGCACGTGATTATCCGATACTGGGCCGATATACACAATACTACGGTATACTACGCTTGATACAGATCTAGATATTCCTGTAAGAATATTTCTGGAGAATTGGGTAGGCATGGCGCTTTGCTAGAAGCCAACCTTGTCTTGTAAATCGATATAAACGTAGTACGAGGTACTTACGTGTTCGGACAGTCCGACGATCGTATTTACTGCCAACATATCCGGAGATCTCATGGGTCGGTTCCCGAAGATTCACCGATGACGTATTACTCGCACTTTGATTAATCTGGGATTAATTAGAAGAGAGAGATAGAATTAATCTGGGATTAATTCGATGAGAGAGAAAATTAATCTGGGATTAATTGCGGAGATATTTTATCTGGGATAAAATATTAATTAAAGAGAGAGAACGATTAATTTGGAATTAATCGGTAAAATTAATATATTCGATATATTAATCGAATTGGATTTTGACGCGGAATTAAAATTAGATTTTAATTCGGGCGAACGAATTAATTTAGAATTAATTCGTTAGCGACGTGAATAGTGAATTCGCTAGGTGTAATCAATTAATTACGACGCGACGGAAAATTCGTTAATTTGGAATTAGCGAACCCGAGCCCGAGAGTGATTGCGAGCGCATTCGCATTTCGAATTCGAACGCGGCACGCGAGTCACATCAAGCGTCAAATCGCTAGTCGCGTCAATCGTCAAATCAATTGTCACTTTGAGTGATATGACTTGACAATATGTCACTTTATTAAAGTGAATAGATGTGATGTGAATAGTGATGTGAAATGATGAAAGCCTTTTGCCTTTTTGACTTTTGTACTTGGTAAATGAAAAGGCTTTTGGTATTTGATTTTATTTTGGAAATAAAATACAAATATAAGTTAAAAAGAATTTGCTTTTTCTCTCTCTCATTCACGTTTTCACGTGAAAAATGCTCTCCCTCCCTTTTCTCTTTCTCTTCTTTACGGTTTTGGCAACAATCTTCTTCTTCTTCTTGTTCTGTTTTCTGCCGAGTAAATGGAGAAGGAAGGTGACGTTTTTGTTGCAAAACTTAGTGCTAGCACACTCTAGGAGTGATACATAGGTGATAGGGAAGTGAGTTTGTGAGCATGGAAGCTTGAAGCTTTGAGCTTCAATGGATCTCATCCATGGCCGAACATGGAGGAAGCCAAACCAGTCCAAATCGCACAGCCCATTGCAAGAAGAAGCCATTGCCGAGCTTGGAGGGAGCTTAAAAACGCATCTTGTTCTTCATCCATCAAAACCGAATTCAATGTGAGTTGATTCCGCCACCTCCTTTGATGTGTTCATATGTGGTTTTTATGCATGATTTGTGATCCTTGGGACTTTGATTGAACACTTTCAATGGTATCTTGAGCTTTTGATGCATGAAAACCGAATTAGGGTTCTTGAGCAAATTTGGGGCTTTTTGATTTTAGCTTGATTCTGACAAATTGATTGTGTAAGAATGTTTGTATATGATCTAATTTGAGATATATGTAATCAATTTGGCAAAAAATTGATTGGATTGATTTTCCCCAATTTGCTTAATGTTGGTCAAGACTTTAATTTGGGTAAACTCGATTTAGGCATGATTTGGTTGAATTTTTTGATGAAGTATGCTTGATTGAGGTTGAATTGAAGTTGTGCATGATCAATTTCAAGAAAATTGGATTAGATCAATTTTCCCCAATTCTTTAGGTTGAACATGAAACTTGAAATTGGGTAAAATGTGTTTGAGCATGTTTTAATTGAATTGGATGTTTAAGTATGCTTAGAACATGTTTAATTGAGATTGTGTGTGATCAATTTCATGAAATTGGATTGGATTCAATTTTCCCCAAATTGAAGGCTTGGCCGAAAATTGAATAACCCTAATGTCTTGGTAATTTTGTTTTGTTTGATCATTGGATGACTTAAAACAATTGGTTAATGTTGTTTTGAAGTTCAATTGGATTGAATTTTGATTTGGAACATTTTTCCCTTTTGAAGTGGCTTGGCCGAATCTTTAAGGACATGAAATTCATTGTGATTTTTTGTTGTTTGATTCATTGGATGAATTGAATTGATTTGGGAAATTAAGATTGTGGACTCAATTGGAT
>SKCR01025528.1:0-37420 GCA_019454045.1 Zanthoxylum bungeanum
TTGATGAATACAACCTCTGAAACTGACATGAATAAACGTAATATACAGGGAAAAAAACACTTTTACAATAACTGATATCCAACCCATTACAAAGAAATCAATAAATCTAAAACTAAAATGAAGCTCCATATCTCATTTCTTCACTTCCAAAGTTAGATATACCTTATTCCCGAATGGGTCTTTAATTAGGTGGAGAAAATAAATACTTGTTCTTGAAACACATGAACAAAACAAAAATCTCACAAATATGTAGGAATATTACCACCGCTAATGAGTGGATGCATATATCATAAAAATATGGGTAACAAAATACCAAAATACCAACTCTGAGATGAGAAGCACCGTAAGCTTACCACTGTCCGGTGAGACTCAGCTGAAGAGAATGGAGTTGGGCAGTAATAAAACACTGAAGATAAGAGAAAATGAGGGAAAAGGAAAAATGGAGGAGATAGAGGAAGGTATGGATAAAAATAAAATAAAAGAAGGAGAAATAATGGAAATGGATGGGAGAGAATAATAAAAAGAGAAGGGGATCTGATTTTGATTTTTGTCGTCGACCACACATCTCTTTGTGTGGTCGGCAACACTAGATGCAAAAAAGTTTAGGGTTGCCGCAGAGATAGGGCGAGAGAGATGTAAGAACTTTGTATAGTCACAAATAACTAAATAAAGAGTAGTGATAGATATATTTCATTAGTGCATAATTTTAATTTTAAAACAATCAAGAGAGATTGTGTGTATAAAAAGTTATTTAATTAAATAAAAACTTTACTTTAAAATCACTGTTTAACTGTGATTATGTTGGTGGAAAAGTGTCATTATACAGAAACTAACATGCAATCAAACAGATCTAACCCATAAAATCCAACCAATCTATGTAAAACCCTAAAAACTTATAACAAGAAGAAAACCTGGTAAATTACGAAATATGCAGTCCAAGTTGAGATAGATCTTTGTCCTTAAGAACTTATCAGCCCCGTCTCGGTGCTATACGGTTTTGTGGCTAATGTTCTCCCAGGATAACTCGGATTCCTCTTGTTCAAGGGGCACTCCTTAATAAGATCTTGAACTTGGAAATGGAGGAACTATCTCTTAGACTCAAGAAAACAAAATGAGACTCTATAATTTCGGATGAATTAGGATTTGTTTCAGATCTGGATATATATTTTTTAGAATGAACCTCCAAAGCACTTTAAATAGACATGGAATGGTGCCTTAAGAAACCCTTTGGTTTGGGGTGTAACCCTCCTAAGGGTTATACCTCTTCCATGCACTATTTGGAGTGTTCTTCTAAATTGGAGGACATGTCCCCTTGGGGTACCATCCAAGGGACATGTCTCTCATCCATCCAAACACTATAATTAGAGAATTTCCAACAATCCCCCACAATTCTCTAAATATACATGTAGACACTTGAGAGAGTTTCCGTGAAATAAAGCTGTATCGAAATAGATAGCTTTTGCATTGAACCTTTCCTAGTGAATGACAATCAGATTTACTTGGCAAACCAGTGACTCATAGTCTTGAACTGTTCTACCGTTGGTGTAAACCAAGACAACTGCCAACACACAACTTTACTTCGACCATTTCCTGTTCTACGGTTGTGTTCATTTCGGCCCTGAACAACGGTCCCGGATTCATCAAGCACTTTAGGGAAATCAGCCTGTAAAATCCCATGGAAATGACATCACTTCTTACTTGGAAATAGTTGATCTACTATGAAGAGTAATATGTCTTTACCCACATTAGGAACTCATCTCCTAATAAGTGATCAGTAAAAGCCTTAGCTTATCCTAACCTTGACAGACAGCACTCGGCGTCATTATCGGAATCGAAAGGGTGCACTTCTTGTAAGAGCCTGGGACAGCCGTTGATTTTACCTGCGCCGCGGCCCAGAATGAGTGGTTTGGTGGCGGGGTTTCCATCGTTTTCAAAAAAAAAAAAATGTACGTTGTTTGAATTATTTTGAATTTCATTTATTATTTTAGATTTGCTTATATGGGTGTAGTGATGTTTTAAGTGGATAAATGTAACCTCTAGTGCATGATCTAGTGAGTTTTTGAGTATTCTATTTAATTTATCAATTTGAACTTTGAGGAAGGGTTAAGGAGATAAAAATGATTGGACTTTGACCTTCTATTTTTTTAATGAAAAAAAATGGGTAAATGTATAGTGATAATTATTATTAATCTCAAAGTACTTACATTAGTTAAAATGAAATATAACCTTAATGAACATATACAATAGGAAATTTGAAAGGTGTTAAATCAATCTTGTTATTTTTAAAAATTGACACAAACATAAGTATGGATTTATTGAGTGTTTTTTTTTTTAAATCATTGGAAATCCCACTGTCAAACCACCACTTCCGGACTTAAGCGGCACAAGTAAAATCTCTGGTTGTCTCAAGCTCTTACAAGAAACACTCTCTGGATTCGAACCCATGACCTCAATGTGAGATTTTGAATCATACACCATCAAGTCACGCCTCTTGTGGACCAGATTTATTGAGTTGTAAGATCGAAGTGTGTATTTCTTAGAATGATCCAAAGAAAACCATACTTTTAAGTTTAGATAAAAATATCTATGTAATAAAGGAGAATGGTGTTGGAGGAAAGAGAGTGTATCCAACGGCTCTCTTTATGTGGCTTAATTGACGGCCCATATCATTTCATTGGTAATTGAAGGAAAGATAGTGAATTGATTGATGTAAATGGTAAAAAAATTTCAAAATTTCAAATTAAAAAATAGAAAGTTAAAATAAAATCATTTAATGAAAAAATAAAATCATTTAATTCTGTAACACCGTGCTATAGGCACATACATCATTTAATTAAAAAATAAAATCATTTAATTCTGTAACATCGTGCCGTAGGCACGAGCAAATACTGTAACACCGTGCCGTAGGCACGGGCCAAATATTGTAACACCGTATCGTAGGCACGGGCAAAAATTAGTATTTATATAAATGTAAAAGACGGGGTAGTTAAATCATCAGTATGAAAAAATATTTAATCACATCAAATCGAATCGATTTTAGAAGCGGTTACCTACTAATCATAATTTAATTCATCAGAATATGAAATTTTATTCAGTCACAAATATAAAAATAATAAATTAAAGCAGTTAGAAACTTGTATACTCAAATAAACGTATCAACAAATGAATTTCACCTCTCTTTGAGTGGAGTAGACCGTTTTAAATTTGATATTGAATATCGTTTAATTAACATCACATCGAACATAAAATTTGAGTTTGCGTTGTGCCTAAGTAAATTTGGGTTGTCATAAACACAATAAGTTTAATAATTGGAAATTTAAACATATATAAATTAAACATGATTTGTTAAATAAATAAATGATCGATCATATCCGCTCACTGATTTAGTAAATAGATAAATTGATATAACATGACATGTTTAATCCATTTTAGCAAAAATTAAATATCATACATACATACATGTATATAAATTCACTCATAAATTATAATACGTGTAGATCGTAACAAATTCAAAATAATAATAACAATTTCTTCTTCCTTGTATAGTGTGAAGCTTGGCAAATCAGTATCTGCGAACTTACAGAAGTAAAAGTAGGTTATGAAAACACTGGATTAGAACCCTCTACAGCATTGGAAAATTGGAGTTACCGGGACTGCTGAGCTGTACCTCACACAATAACGATGCCGTACAGACGATTAGTTTCTCTGTTTGTTTAATTGTTTCACGATTTTATCGTCTACGGTATATTCATTATTCACTCGAGTCTATTCGGTGATATTTTTGACTCGACCAATTTAAAAAAGACCTCTAAGTAGATATGACTAGACCCGGCCGGCGGTTCGGTTCCGGTTCGGAATCGAACTGAACCGAACCGGCCGGTTTTCGGTTCCACACTAAAGTGGAATCGAAACCTTGAATCAAACCGGAACCGATCGGTTCGGTTCCGGTTCCGGTTTGATTCGAACATTTTTTTTTTAAATTTCGAAAATAAATGAGATTAATTTGTTGGAAGGCACAATTTCAGCATGGTCCACTTCGTGTTAGTGGTTGTTATTGAATGATTCGGATACTACTCTCCGTGAGTACTTCGAAATGGTATATTCATATGCTTAAAATGGGCTTGGGTGAATGAGAAATTGTTGTTCAAAGTTCACCCTTGGTGTTGGAAAATAAAGAGAAGTGAGCTTGTCCCACATAAGAAAGCTATAGAGAGAATATTAAGCTTATATATGATTGCTCATATGTAGATGAGTAAGAGTTGTAAGGATAGAGGCTCTCTCTACGTGCGGCGCGGGGGGGGGGGGTGCAAATCAAATCCGAACCAAGCTTGGCTCGTGTGCACCCGCGTGTCCTGCGTACACGAATGCCGGACCAAAATGTGCAGGCCCGCCCCAACCGAATTTGGATTTTCTCTACAAGTTTTCCAAGCCTTTTGTAATTCCATAACAGCTAATTTAATTATCTTGGTGGTTACATAGTTTAATTTCCATTAGTGCTAATTTAATTAGCTTAGTGGTTACAACAATGTGTAACATCTCCCATTATGAAATTTAATTGGCAAGTTAATTTCTATTAATTGAGATGAGTTTTCTTTTCCTATATAAACACATCAGTTCTTGTTTTCAAATATGAAATAGAAAATAGAGAAAGACAAAGCACACACACCAGCTCGGTTTCTTTGTTTTGTTAAAAAGGAGAGTTCAAACACTTTGTGGTTCGTTGGATACGAGTTTGGTGGTGCCCTTACTCGTACGTTTTCTGTTGTATCCTGGAAACAATCGTCTCACGTTCTACTGCACCTACGGTAGGGGACGAATTTGTTTTAAGGATATTGTTGTTTTCAACAAGCCTCGGGAAAGAGAAGAAGCAGTGGTTCGTTTCCTGTCTGCTCTGCCTCTGCCTCTCCATCAGCCTCTTCTGCCTCTGCCTCTGCCTCTGCCATCAGCCTCTGCCTCAGCATCTGCCATCAGCCTCTGCCTCAGCAGCGCTCTGCCTCTCCTCACCTCTGCCTCTGCCTCTGCCATCACCTCTGCCTCAGACATCTGCCTCGCCTCTGCCTCTGCCATCAGCCTCTGCCTCAGCATCTGCCTCTGCTTCTGCCTCTGCCTCTGCCATCAGCCTCTGCCTCAGCATCTGCTCTTAGCCTCTACTGCCTCTAGGGCCCGCCGTTAGGGTCTGATCCGAAGATTATTGTAATATTTGTCATATTTGGATTTCCCAATTACCGTGTAATAATTGTAATACATTGTACCTACAGTCTTAAAACAAAATTCGTACTCTGTGGATATGGAAATCAGTCCAAACACAGTAGATCCGAATATGGCAGCCTCTTCGGCTGGCCAGAATGTTGTGGCAGCCCCCGTGGCTGACCAAAGTACAGTGGCAGCCCCTTCGGCTGGCCAACTTGCATCAGCCTCTGGGCTTATATGGCAGCCGTTGTGGCTGGCCAAGTGTTTTCTCTGCCTCAATGGCTAGACACCCTGTTGGACATGTGAGCCATGTCAATCCTGTTGCGGAAAAACCTGAAAAATTCAGTGGTCATAATTTCAAAAGGTGGCAACAGAAAATGTTTTTTTCTACTTGACCACGTTGAACCTTGCAAGTTTCTAAAGGAAGATGCTCCTGTACCCAAAGAGGGTGAGATTGATATCCAAGTCATCAGTGCCATTGAAGCTTGGAACATTCTGAATTCCTATGTCGGAATTATGTGCTGAATGGGCTAAGTGATTCCTTGTACAGTGTGTACGCTGGAATGAAAACAGCTAAAGGGCTTTGGGAATCTTTAGATCGAAAATATAAAACTGAGGATGCCGGTACTAAGAAATTTGTAGTAGACCGTTTCCTAGAGTTAAAATGATTGATTCCAAAACTGTGATAAGCCAAGTACAAGAACTGCAGATTATTCTAGCAGAAATTCATGCTGAGGGGATGAGTTTAAGTGAAACCTTCCAAGTAGCCTCGATAATTGAAAATTACCACCCGGTTGGAAAGATTTCAAGAATTACTAAAGCATAAGCGAAAAGAAATGAGCATTGAAGATTTGGTTCTTAAGCTGAGAATTGAGGAAGATAACCGATTTTCTGAAAAAAGAGGAATAACTCATGAGCCCAAGCAAATGTTGTCGAACATATGGCCATAAGAACAAAAACCTCAAGAACAAAGGGTCAAAGATGGGCCCTAAAGGGGGAGTTTCCAAGAAATCAAAATTTCAAGGAAAATGCTTCAACTGTGACAAAATGGGTCACAAGTCTTCTGAGTGCAGACTGCCGAAGAAGAAAAAGAACAAGAGGCTAATGTGCTAGAAAACATGACTCAAGATGTTTCAGACATTAACCTGTCTGCTGTGGTTTCTGAGGTGAATCTAGTGGGTTCTAACCCAAGAGAGTGGTGGATTGATACTGGTGCCACTCGGCATGTATGCTCAGACAAGAGCATGTTTTCTTCATTTGAGCCTGCTGAAAATGGGGAAAAGATATACATGTGAAATTCAGCAACATCTGAGATAGAAGGTCAAGGAAAGGTGATTCTGAAGATGACTTCTGGAAAAGAGTTGACTCTGAACAATGTTCTGTATGTACCTGAAATATGGAAGAATCTTGTGTCTGGATCGCTTCTGAACAAGCATGGATTCCGGATGGTGTTCGAGTCTGATAAAGTAGTTTTGACTAAAAATGGGATGTATGTGGGAAAATGGTATGTAACTGATGGCTTTTTAAGCTCAATGTAATGGTTGTTAAACCCAAAAATATCATAAAGCTAGTTCTTCTGCTTATATTGTTGAGTATTCTAATCTTTGGCATGGTAGATTAGGACATGTTTAATTTTAATTCATTGCGAAAGTTAATTAACATGAATCATATTCCCAATTTTAAAATTGATAACAAACATAAGTGTGAATACGTGTGTTGAGGCAAAACTAACTAACTAGATCATATTTTCATAGTATTGAAAGAAACTCTGAACCACTTGATCTAATTCATACCGATGTATGTGATTTTAATTCAATACAATCGAGAGGCGGTAATAAATATTTTATTACCTTTATTGATGATTGCACAAAATTTTGCTATGTATATTTAATGAAAAGCAAGGACGAAGCTATAGAGAAATTTGTTCTCTATAAGAATGAAGTTGAGAACCAACTGAATAAAAGAATTAAGGAGTTAGAAGTGATCGTGGTGGTGAGTAGTTTTTCCCTTTTGAATCACTTTGTGAACAAAATGGAATCATACATCAAACAACCACAGCTCCTTATTCACCTCAATCCAATGGGATTGCGGAACGTAAGACGTACCTTGAAAGATATGTATGTTGAAATCGATGCTGATGCAATAGTGTAATCAGTGCCCTTAAGTTATGAGCTGAGACAGCTGGCTATTTATAGAGCTTTATCAGCTATTACCTTTAAATAAGGTACCACGGAAAGAAGCAGGGAAAACTCCTTATGAAATGTGGAAAGGAAGAGTACCTTCCTATAAATTCCTACGAGTGTGGGGGTGTCTTGCCAAGGTAGTTATTCCTCCACCTAAAAAGGTGAAGATATGACCAAAAACTGTTGATTGCATTTTCATAGGATATGCACATAACAGTAATGCTTATCGATTTCTTGTGCATGAGTCTAATGTACCAGATATTCACAAGAATACGATAATGGAATCGAGGAATGCATCCTCTTTTCGAATACGTTTTTCCTTGTAAAACTAATTCGAATTCAGATGTGCACAAACGGGCACATGAGACTATCATTGAAGATCGTCAGGACCGAGAACAAATTAATGTTCCAGAGGATCAACAAGTTGTTGAACCTGAACTAAGACGTAGCAAAAGAGCTAGAACGGAAAAATCATTTGGTCCAGATTTTCTGACATTTTTGCTAGAGAATGATCCTCAAAGCTATAACGAAGCTGTAAGGTCAGCTGATGGTGCCTTGTGGAAAGATGCCATCAATAGCGAAATTGAATCCATCTTACAAAATCACACCTGGGAGTTAGTGAATCTTCCTCCAGGGTGTAAACCTTTAGGGTCCAAGTGGATTTTTCAAAAGGAAAATAAAGGCAGATGGATCAATTGACAAGTACAAAGCAAGACTTGTAATTAAAGGTTACAGACAACGTGAAGGTCTTGATTACTTTGATACTTATTCTCCTGTAACGAGAATAAATTCCATAAGGATGATACTAGCGATTGCAGCTTTGCGCAATCTTGAGGTACATCAGATGGATGTGAAAACAGCTTTTCTGAATGGAGATTTAGATGAAGAAATCTACATGGAACAACCTGAAGGTTTTATAGCTCCAGGACAAGAAAAGAAAGTCTGTAGTAGTTAAATCCTTGTATGGATTGAAACAAGCCCCGAACAGTGGCATAAAAAGTTTGATGACACCATGTTGGCAATGGTTTCAAAATCAATGAATGTGATAAATGCATTTATGTCAGAGAGACAGAAGTTGGCTATGTCATTTTATGTCTCTACGTTGATGACATACTGATTGTCGGGAGTAATGTCAAAATGGTGAAATCTACCAAGAATATGCTGAAATCCAAGTTTGACATGAAAGACATGGGCCTTGCAGATGTCATTCTCGGATCGAAAGATCTCGAGAAGTCCAGATGGACTTATTCTTGATCAGTCGCACTATGTGGACAAAATTCTTGGTAAATTCAACGATGATGATTTAGCTGTGGCTAGAACTCCTTTAGATGTGAGTTTACACCTATCGAAGAATAGAGGAGATGGTATATATCTCAAGTAGAATACTCTAGAGTGATCGGGAGTTTGATGTATCTATCGATTTGTACAAGGCCTGATATAGCCTGTACAGTAAACAAGCTCAGCAGATATACGAGTAATCCAGGGGTTGATCACTGGAAATCAATAGTGAGAGTACTTAGGTACGTACGTTTTACTCGTAATTATGGGTTGCACTATCATAGATATCCAGCTTAGTCGAAGGATACAGTGATGCTAATTGGATATCTGACATGAAACTCAAAGTCTACTAGTGGTTATGTGTTTACACTAGCAGGTGCGCTATATCATGGAAATCCTCCAAACAGACTGTGATAGCCAGATCTACAATGGAATCTGAATTCATTGCATTAGACAAGTGTGCTGAAGAAGCAGAATGGCTTCGAAATTTTCTAGAGGATATTCCAAGTTGGCCTAAGCCAGTGCCAGCAATTTGCATTCATTGCGATAGTCAATCTGCAATTGGAAGGGCACATAACAATATGTATAATGGTAAGTCTAGACATATTCGTCGTAGACACAATACCGTTAGACAATTACTCTCTACTGGAGTTATTTCGATTGACTATGTAAAGTCAAAGGATAACATTGCGGATCCGCTAACCAAAGGGTTAATAGAGAGTTAGTTGTGAAATCATCGAGGGGAATGGGACTGAAGCCCATTAGATAAATGTTTATTACGAAGGAAAACCCAACCTTGTTGACTGGAGATCACAAGATCTAGGTTCAATGGGACAACCTACTCGTAAAAGACATAATTGGATCACTGTGGGGGTTACCCTCTAGTCCATTCCTATGATGAAATGAAACAGTGATGCTCGTATGGATAGAGGTTAAGCAAAAGCTTTTAATGATTCTTATGCGTCGGGAATCCGAGCAGAGTATTACAAGATACTCTTAAATAAGAAATCACCTATGTGAGAGAGAAGTGGGGCCGCTTCAAAGGGAATTGTACGAGGCACAATTTTAGAAACTCTTGCAGAACCAGGTAGATGTTCATGGCCAAAACGAACATAATAATGAGAACTCAAATGTGTAGGTAAAATATCTGTGTGATATGTGTTCTCCAATTACATGAACGGCAGTACAGTTCAATGACATCGCATCAACTGTCAGCCAGTAATGAGATATATTTTCACAAGGGAAGGTTCAAAGGCTGTGGCCTACCTATCCTACACAGGTGTTGAACCGTTGAACTCTTCTAGGTCAAAATAATTTGTTTTATAAAATAATTTTATTCGACGTTTTTCGCCAATTTCATTCATGTGGGGGATTGTTGGAAAATGCTTATTCATAAGCATTTTGAGGCACAATTTCAAGCATGGTCCACTTCGTGTTAGTGGTTGTTATTGAATGATTCGGATACTCCTCCGTGAGTACTTCGAAATGGTATATTCATATGCTTAAAATGGTGCTTTGGTGAATGAGAAATTATTGTTCAAAGTTCACCCATTGGTGTTGGAAAATAAAGAGAAGTGAGCTTGTCCCACATAAGAAAGCTATAGAGAGAATATTAAGCTTATATATGATTCCTCATATGTAGATGAGTAAGAGTTGTAAGGATAGAGGCTCTCTCTACGTGCGCGGGGGGGGGGGGTGCAAATCAAATCTGAACCAAGCTTGGCTCGTGTGCATCCGCGTGTCCTGCGTACACGAATGCCGGACCAAAATGTGCAGGCCCGGCCCAACCGAATTTTGGATTTTCTCTACAATTTTTCCAAGCCTTTTGTAATTCCATAACAGCTAATTTAATTATCTTAGTGGTTACATAGTTTAATTTCCATTAGTGCTAATTTAATTAGCTTAGTGGTTACAACAATGTGTAACATCTCCCATTATGAAATTAATAATTGGCAAGTTAATTTCTATTAATTGAGATGTGTTTTCTTTTCCTATATAAACACATCAGTTCTTGTTTTCAAAATATGAAATAGAAAATAGAGAAAGACAAAGCACACACACCAGCTCGGTTTTTCTTTTTTTGTTAAAAAGGAGAGTTCAAACACTTTGTGGTTCGTTGGATACGAGTTTGGTGGTGCCCTTACTCGTACGTTTTCCGTTGTATCCTGGGAACAATCGTCTCACGTTCTACTGCACCTACGGTAGGGGACGAATTTGTTTTAAGGATATTGTTGTTTTCAACAAGCCTCGGGAAAGAGAAGAAGCAGTGGTTCGTTTCTGCCTCTGCCTCTGCCTCTGCCATCAGCCTCTGCCTCTGCCTCTGCCTCTGCCATCAGCCTCTGCCTCAGCATCTGCCATCAGCCTCTGCCTCAGCATCTGCCTCAGCCTCTGCCTCTGCCTCTGCCATCAACCTCTGCCTCAGCCTCTGCCTCAGCCTCTGCCTCTGCCATCAGCCTCTGCCTCAGCATCTGCCTCTGCTTCTGCCTCTGCCTCTGCCATCAGCCTCTGCCTCAGCATCTGCTCTTAGCCTCTACTGTCAGGGCCCGCCGTTAGGGTCTGATCCGAAGATTATTGTAATATTTGTCATATTTGGATTTCCCAATTACCGTGTAATAATTGTAATACATTGTACCTACATAATTTAATAAATAAATAAAATTATTACATTGAAGAGTTTGAGCTTAAATTTTTAAAAATTTAACTTGCCTACGTATCCTCCAGGGGTGAGAGAAATCAAAGCTCACGTAGTTCCATTACAATTTTAAGATATTTCCCTTTTGTAAATTTACAATTTTATAATTATCAATCATCATATCAGTTGATCCTTCAACTCCGGTTCCGCTTGCACTTGTTGTTGCAGATGCATTATCGAACAAATCTTCAAAATCATCGGGGGCATCTTCTTGTTGTCTCAGATCAGCTCGAGTCCAATCATTCACACAAGTTGTTGCTTCTATAGTGCTTGAATATAATGAAGATCGTCTAGCTTCCAATAGGGCCGAGGAACGAGCCTTAACTTCTCTTATCCGTGATTGTGCACCGACAGTCCGACACTAGGGCCGCTATCTTGGTTTGACATATTTGACATGATGTTCTCAGATGAGCTTGCCATTTTTTCGTTTAAGAAATAAGTAAGAAAATTGACTAATTGCGAATGATAATAACTAATTGAATTGAGATTGAGAATAAGAGAATTGTAGGAATTGAGAGAGTTGAGAATTTGTGTGTGTTGAAATAATGAAAAATGAATCATATTTATAGAGTTTTAGAATTTTTTTGATACCAAAAATGTCCCTAAATATAACCGTTTTATTACCATTATTATGGATATATTAGGAATTTATAATTATAATTTTTTTATGCCTTAACGACATTTTTTTTATTTTGAGGGCAGAGAGCTGTTGGGGTTAGGGTTCCAACAGGAACTCTACGGTTCCAAACGGAACCGTTGAACGGTGGAACCTTACGGTTCAGACCGGTTCGAGTTGGGGTCGAACCCCAACCGAACCGGTAGGCCACGGTTCCGGTTCCGGAATAGGACCTTCCGATTCCAACTGATTCGGTTCCGGTTCCGAACCGGAACCGTGGCCGGGTCTAGATATGACACAATGAGTAGAATATGATATATGGATCTCAATTATCCATATCTTGTCTGTTCAATTCAATTAATGAGTACGAAATTTTGATTCATATTTGCCCTTAATATATCAATGGCTCTCGTGCTGGTCTCCGGTCACAAGAAGATTTTATCTTTATAAGAACATATATATTAATATTTGTACTCAATCCGTTCAACTAACGGATATAAAAAATTATCGTTTTACATACTATGCTCCTGTAGGCCCCCTAACGAACTGTGTCTCAGACCCCATCCCTAAGAAGATTTTTGTCATCCTTACCTAACGACTCTCATTTGTTAATATTTTTATTATTGGTATGAAAAAATATAATTTAGTATATTTACCAAATCTGCTTGAAAAATATGAGATTATATGTATTATTTTGAAACATGATAAGTTTTATGTTATTTAATTAGAAATATTAAAGTTTTTAAAGTATTGTGTTAATAGAAAAGATGAGCCATAATTAAAAAACAGTAACAATCGTCCACCACATACTCACACCCCTTATTCTTCTTTCTCGTCGTTCTCTCTTTTATCTTTTTCTTGTTCCCCCTCCATATTCCTCTTCACTGGACGTAGCTCAACTAGCTCTGAATACACTTTGCTCTCATGATCAAATAGTGAATATTAGTATTTAGTTGTAACACCCGGTAATTCCGGCATAAATCCCAACAACTCATTTGTCAATAATGATATAATATGTGATATAAAATCATGCATGAGTGTTTATTCACGTAATTATGTTTTTGTCGCATACCAAATAATTTTTAGTATTTTAGTCATAACTTGAGTTATCGATATCCGATTTCAATGATCTAAATATGATTGAAAAGCTTAATATATGACTTTATTAATTTTTTATTGCCAGTAAAAACAAAATTTTGAGTCATCAACTAAAACGAAGTAATCATAATTATTTTTATTGCATAAAAACCCAACCTAATCAATTAGGATAAACAAAATTGAATGTCATCAAAAGATTTATATTGAAATGAACCATTTTGAATGGATTAAATTATATTTTGAATATCCCTAACTTAAGAATATTATTATATAACCTAAAATTTACATTATTTTTTAATTTTCCCCCCTGTTCTTTTCAATATTTTGATTGGTCATTGGTAGGCTTAAAAATCCTCTATTTAAAAGCCTATTTATAATAATCATCTATTTAAAAATATCACGAGAAAACTGAGAAGATAAAATAAAAAGTTTTTATCGTCTCGAAGAGCAAGAAAGACTTCATCCCCACCTGACCAAACAAACCCACCCCGCAAGTGCCAAAACCGACCACAGTCATCGCACGTGTGCCTCTATTTCTCGTACTAAATAATATATATATATTAAAAATGAGAAAGTAATATCTAATCTCTCCTTATATTTTATGTGAGATTTTATTTAGAGCATGTTTGTTATGTTTTTTTACAAGAGGTAAAATAGTTTTTAAAATTCAAAAAATCAAAAAAAATAATGGTATTTATTTACAGAGAATTTAAAAAAATTATAGGTTAAAATTATTTTTTTTAAAGGGCTGAATTATTTAAAATATTTAGATTTTATTTCACATTATTATTTTATTTATCTCTTAACATAATACTAAAATTTTATCCATTAAAATAATTTAATTTTTTTAATAAAATCTTGCATTTACTTCAACTAAATACCTAATTTTTTTATTTTTTGGGTCAAAAATCTACTAACATTATAATAAGTTGGTGGTGGCCTAGTAGGCTCTCTCTCTCTCTCTCTCTCTCTCTCTCTCTCTCTGCTTTATAGATAGTCATAGATTCAGTCTTTCAATAGATCTCACATTATTTTATTATACTCCATTCTTCACTATATTTCATTCACTACCCATTAATCATTTCCCAATACCCATCAAAATAAAATTAAAAAAAAAAAATTGATTTTTCATTGCTGCATCTTCACAACTTCGCTAGCATTACACACATTGTGCTAGAGGTACATTTTTTTCCCTAGCTCTTTGCAAGTTTTAACACTGCTTTGCTTCAAGACTCTTAGCTTTTGTTGAAGTTAGCTTTGGCAGTTTTTGAAACTTGAAACTCTTGTTAACTTGTTTAGCTTTGCTTGTTCTTTAAAGTATTGCAATAAAATGCATTGAGCTTATTACATTGTACTAAAACTGGGTTACTTCTTTTGAATTTAATGGTTTTTAGTTCATTTTCTTTGTGAGTTTTAATATTAGATCTGGTAGTACAAATCTTTGGGGTTATTTATGTTGTTTGGTTTTTGAGAAAATGTTTAGGGTATGCTATGAATCTTGAAGTCTACATTATATGGGTTAGATATGCTGCTCAGCTGAGCTTTATTTAGTTGAGATTATTGTGTAATACTAAAACATTTATTTATAACCATATATTTAAGGAAGTGCAATGTGACAATCAAAATGTCATTTTCTTTCACTTATATCTATTTTGAATGGCACCTCAATGGAAGGTGTGAGTTTATGTAATTAATTGTAACTCGTTTTTCTTGTTCTGATTTTGCAGGTTCTTGTTGCTTCCTGCTCTATTGCTTTTGACTGAAGTGCCTAGTGCTACTCTGTTATGGTTGATGAGGTCCTTTAATCTTTTTCCTTCTCTTATCATGAACTAGAGATCTGAAATTTTGAATTCTAGAAATTGTGTTTGATTGTCTTTCCGATACAGGTTGGTTTTCAGCCGCTTGAGTTATTCAATTTTGAGCTTGAATTTGACTTTGATCTTCTTCTATAATTTTGATATTCTTCCTGGTGGTTCTGGTTGTGTTAGTACATATTAGCAAAGATGCAGAAGCCTCCACAAGCTGTAGACTTTGCTCTGAAGGAGACCTCGCCCAAAATTGGCATGGGGGCTGTGACAGGTGATAAGCTGTCATGCACTTATGATCTAGTTGAACAAATGCAATACCTCTATGTTCGGGTTGTGAAGGCAAAGGATTTACCCGGAAAAGATGTTACTGGTAGCTGTGATCCCTATGTTGAAGTAAAACTTGGAAATTATAAGGGAGTTACGAAGCATTTTGAGAAGAAGTCCAATCCTGAATGGAATCAGGTTTTTGCTTTCTCGAAAGATAGGATTCAAGCTTCGGTTTTGGAAGTGTTGGTGAAGGACAAGGATGTTGTTTTGGATGATTTAATTGGCAGGCAAATTTTTGATCTCAATGAAGTACCGAAAAGGGTTCCTCCAGATAGTCCACTGGCTCCCCAGTGGTATAGATTGGAAGATCGTAAGGGAGATAAGGTTAAAGCAGGAGAGCTGATGTTGGCTGTTTGGATGGGAACTCAAGCAGATGAGGCATTTCCTGATGCATGGCATTCAGATGCAGCATCAGTTGGCATTGATGGAGTTGCAAACATTCGATCGAAGGTATATCATTCTCCTAAACTTTGGTATGTAAGGGTCAACATAATTGAAGCTCAGGACTTGCTACCTAGTGATAAAAGTCGGTTTCCTGAAGTTTTTGTGAAGGCTATTCTCGGAAATCAGGCATTAAGAACTAGAGTTTCTCAAAGTAAGACCATAAATCCAATGTGGAATGAAGATTTGATGTTTGTAGCAGCTGAGCCTTTTGAGGAGCCCTTAATTCTGACTGTCGAGGATAGGGTGGCGCCAAACAAGGATGAAGTTCTAGGGAGGTGTCTGATTCCTTTGCAGGTTGTACAGAGGAGATTGGACCATAAACCTGTGAACACTAGGTGGTTTAATCTTGAGAAGCATGTTGTTGTAGACGGGGAACAAAAGAAAGAGACTAAGTTTGCTAGTAGAATTCATTTGAGGATATGTCTGGATGGAGGGTATCATGTTTTGGATGAATCGACACATTACAGCAGTGACCTTAGGCCAACTGCAAAGCAGTTGTGGAAGCCCAGCATTGGAATATTGGAAGTTGGCGTTCTCAGTGCTCATGGGCTGATGCCAATGAAGACAAAAGATGGACGAGGAACTACAGATGCTTATTGTGTGGCCAAATATGGGCAGAAATGGGTGCGGACAAGGACAATTGTCGACAGCTTTGCGCCAAGATGGAATGAGCAGTACACTTGGGAAGTTTTTGACCCATGTACTGTCATTACAGTAGGGGTTTTTGATAATGGCCACATTCACGGGCAAGGTGGCGGTGGAAAGGATTCAAGAATTGGAAAAGTGAGGATTCGGTTATCTACTCTTGAAGCTGATAGGGTGTACACACACTCTTATCCTCTTTTAGTTTTGCATCCTTCAGGGTTGAGGAAAATGGGTGAGATTCAATTGGCCGTGAGGTTTACATGCTCATCTTTGATTAACATGCTGCATTTGTACTCGCACCCATTGCTGCCCAAAATGCACTACATTCATCCATTATCTGTTATTCAACTAGATAGCTTGAGGCACCAGGCTATGCAGATCGTCTCCATGAGGCTGAACCGAGCTGAGCCACCATTGAGGAAAGAGATTGTGGAGTATATGCTTGATGTAGACTCGCATATGTGGAGTATGAGGAGAAGCAAGGCTAATTTCTTCAGAATTATGGGTGTTCTAAGTGGGTTGATTTCTGTTGGTAAATGGTTTGATCAAATCTGCAATTGGAGAAACCCTCTTACAACCATTTTGATTCACATCCTTTTCATCATATTGGTTCTTTATCCAGAGCTCATACTTCCCACAGTTTTTCTCTATCTGTTCTTGATTGGCATTTGGAACTTCCGTGGGAGGCCAAGACACCCACCTCACATGGACACCCGTCTGTCTCATGCCGAAGCTGCTCACCCTGATGAACTAGACGAAGAATTCGACACATTCCCTACTTCCCGGGGATCAGACATTGTTCGTATGAGATATGACAGGCTGAGAAGTATTGCAGGGAGGGTTCAGACCGTGATTGGTGATCTCGCATCTCAAGGGGAAAGGTTTCAATCGCTGTTGAGCTGGAGAGACCCCAGGGCAACCACTCTCTTTGTGACTTTCTGCTTAATTGCTGCAATATTCCTCTATGTTACTCCATTCCAAGTTGTCGCCCTCATCACAGGCATCTACGTGTTAAGGCATCCCAGGTTCCGACACAAGCTTCCATCAGTTCCTCTCAACTTCTTCAGGAGGTTGCCTGCGAGATCAGACAGCATGTTGTAAGCACAACCAGCTTTTGCTTGGCCCTTGCTATCAGTAGCTCTCATATTTTAGCTGCCCAGAAGCCAAAGCAGCAGGCAGATACATGGTTCTGAAAATTTATGTTATTTTAATTTGCATAATCTGGTAAATTTCATTTACTGTAGCAGGCAGCTTGTTTAAGTTTATTTGATTCTGTTCGTTGTACTTTGTAAACTTCAATTTCATTAGTTTATGAAATTCTGTCACCTAATTTAACTTGCAAATAACATTCTGTGCGGGGGTTAGGATTCGTTTATTCGTTCGATTCGATTCACTTTAAAGCGAATATGAATTTGAATTCATTAATTCGTTTAAATTTCGTTTTATTTTTTTCTTTTATTGGTTGTGGTTGTTTTTCAACTAAAATTTGAGAAGTTGCCATGTACTACATAAAAAATAATACTGTTTTTATATTTAGTGAGTCATTTTTAGTAAATCTAATAATTATGTATTTTATATGTATACTAGATATTGCTCGTGCCTCCGGCATGGTGTTACAGAATTTACAGAGAGATTAAGATTCTGTTATTTAATTTGTTTGTTAATTTTCAGAGATATTCTATCATGAAATGATTTTTTTTTTAATTAAATGATTTTTTTTTTAATTAAATGATTTTATTTTTTAATTTATTTGGTAGTTTTCATTTTCTATTTTTATAGAAATTCTATAATGGAATGATTCTTTATCAGCCATTAGATTATAATGAAATGATATGAGCCGCCAATTAAGCCATATAAAGATAGCTTTTGGATACATTATCTCTCTTAATCATAACCATTGATTGTCTTCTCTTTCCTCATACATCATTGTGCTTTATAATATATATTTATGAATAATTAAGATAAATAAATTACAATAATTAATGTCATTGAATATTCATATTTGATTCGTTTATAAATGAAACAAATATGAATCTTGATGTTAGAATTCGTTTAATAATAAATCGAATAAAAATCATTATTCGATTCGTTTAAAGTTGGGTTGGATAGAATATGCCTGGTCCTTTTTATATGATTATTAGCATACTATTTGGGATTCATGTATAGCTAAATAATGGGGTTTCAAAGCAGCTTATGGGCTTTGGGAACCACTTTTTTCTTCGCTGAAGGGGCTTTGGGATGCACTTTAAAAGGGAAGAAATCATTTTTCCTCCCTTTTTTCTCATACCTTAATTTTCCTCGTTAGAAAATGTAAATAATTTTCTAACAGAAGTAATAGTTAAAACATTATGAAAATGAAGTGACAGTTGAATCTTTTTTCTATTGGTCTAATGAAATTAGTATTAAGTTATCTTTTTTTTTTTTATTAAATTTTCTCCTAACTAAACTCGACTTTTAGATTATCTTAAATATTATATTTAGCCTGCTATGATTTTGTATTGTATTGGTTCCCATTATGGTGATGTGTTATTGGCATATTATGGTCATTTTAATGCAATTTTATTACTTTAAAAAAAACATATTTTTATTAGTATCAAGATAGATCTTACAACTTAGTTCAACTGATCAGATCGCGAAATGCATTTATCTATCAATCTTATTTAGTTGACACTAAATACACTTGGTTTTTTTTTTTTTGAATTGTTAGAAATCCTGCCGTCAAACCATCCCCTCCGGGCTTAAACGGAGTAGATAAAACATCTGGCTGTCACAGGCTCTTACAAGAAACGCTAGGACTGGGCATCGGATCGGATCTGGCTCTCGAATCCGATCAAATCGTGTTTGGTTCGTTTTTCGAATTTTGGATCGAATCGGATAAATTTGGTAACTATCGGATCGAATCGATTTTATCCGATTTGATAACAAATCTGAATCCGATAGAGAATCCGATTTGATAATGGATTTGAATCCGATAGAGAATCTGATTTGATAATAAATCCGATAGTAGATTCGATTTGATAACAAATCTGATTCGATAACGGATCCAATTCGAACAATTGACCTGAAAATTTGTAAATTCATAACAATTTTATCGAATCGGATCGGATAACTTAAAATTCAAATCAATTTGATCATATTCGGATCTGTTATCAAATCGAATTTATCTGATTCGTTAAGATATCAAATCAGATCGAATAAATCCGATCTGATCCGATAAGGACTCAACCAAAAAAATCAACTCTTATCGAATCAGATTGGATTCGGTTCGGACTGATCCGATCCGAATCCGATAATACCCACCTTTAAGAAACGCACTCCCTGCATTCGAACCAAAAACCTCAATGTGTTTGTGTGTGTGTTTACATCTAAATATTTCTTACATTCATTTGTTATTTCGTGTAATCAAATTCTATTTTTTTAATTATAATATTGAGGTTTATATGTCATTCAAATAAATATCGAGACTTGTATAGCATGTAGGTACATTATATATGGTACATAAATTTGGACATCGTAATTTTAAATAACCACAATATACATGTGGCTGTTATGTCTCCAAATGGGAAATTAGATCTCTTATTTTATTGTCTTTTATTTTCTTTTTAAAGGTTATGATTAGTATTCTTAAATTACATGACCTGTTTTACTAAGTACCTAACATAAACTTACAACAAAAAATATGACAAAAATTCTACAAAAAAAAATTACAAACATTTCGATAATTTTAATAAAAAAAAATGCCCTTTAATTTATTTTTAATAAATTTTGAAGTATTTTTTTAGTTTTATTTTATTTTAGTATATATATTAGTTTTTACTAACGCTTTCTATTACAACAATTAGACATAATTGTAAGGTGGATATGTTGTAATTCATGTATAATTCAAGCAAACTAATAAACAATTAACATGCAATCAATGGAAACTTAGAAAAACCTGAAAAATATGTCGTAGAAGATGGTGATTCTTAAATCAAGTCGACTTGTCTCTGTTCCTAAAAACTTATTAGTCCCGCCTCGGTGCTTTACGGATGTCTTGTTGCTAACGTTCTCCCAGAATTACTTGGTTGCTTCTTATTTAAGGGGTATTCCTTTCACAAAAACTTGAATAAGGAAAATGGAGGAAACTCTCTCTTGACTCTCTAGGCAATGTATGAAATATGAATATATTTTTTTGGATGTTTGAAATGATCTCGAGTTCTCTTAATTTATAGGCATTAATGATGTATTTGAATATACTCTTTTGGCTTAGAGTGTAATCCTCATAATGATTATACCATTTCTTAATGCCTTTAAAAGCCTAAAGATGTATCATTTTAATTAGACGATATGTTCATTCACCTTTGTACCTCTCCCACAAGGTACTTCTAAATGACATACATCTCCTACATTTATCTATATATTAAGAGAATTTATTACAATAACTGTTTTATTAAACAAATAATTGTTTTAGTAAATAAATATTTGTTAGTATATTTAATTTTAATTTCTTAATAACTAATAAAGTTAATAAAATATTCATTTATATTCGTAATAATATAATTACAATCGCCAAAGATGCTTGTTACAATCGCCAATAATGCTAGTTACAATCGCCACCTTAACATTGAGCAAGTATTCAATTCTTTTCTGTTTTTTTCTAATTTGACGTGTTTTTTTCTCTCTTTGTTAATCCACTTCAGTAAAATAATAACATTTTTTTTTATTTAATTAATTATTTTGTTTTAAATTGGAACTTGATAAAGAAACATTTGTCTCATTATTATATCTTTTAAGGTAAATGAAAGCATATTTCTAATTACATTTTCATTTCAAAATTGTAATTAACAAATTTTAGATACATTAAATACTAATTGATAACAAAATATAAAACTAGAATACTCTTTAGAAATCTCAATATTTGAGTCATGTCTAATTATTAAGTGTCACTCACTTATTACACGGCGAAATATTACCAGGTGTAAATCTCACCAAATCCAGTTCTTCCATTGGAGTTGCCTTTAACATCCATTGTGGATGCACACACAGGTGATTACTGCTACTCTAGTGGCAAATTTTGACATGTGTTCTTCCACTCCTACGCCTTTTGGCCGCCGCACAATTTCCTCTCTTTATAATAACATACGGATCCCTAATTGTTTCATTCTTTGAAAATAAGGTCAAAATTTATTCATATGCATCAACTAGGCCCCTTGCTCCAGTGATGACAATGGGCCGAGTATGATACCCGATGCCAATACCCGTATCTATCTTATTTAATCAATAAGTACGAAAATTATCTCTTTACTTACCCATAATATATCGGGGTTCAGCCGTTTAGGTTCCCGTTCACACTTATATTTTACCTCAATTTGAAAAGGAAACTAATACTTATATCTGACCCGTTCAATTAAAGTATGTAAATAATTATCTCATTACCAGCCCTTAACGTATAGGATTCCCACAACCCTGGCATGGATTTTTATCATCCCTACTAAGCTTTGAGTAATTGACCAAATTACTCCTAAAATGAAATGTGGCCATCCGAATTAATTTTTTTTTCTTTAACTGACAATTTAATTTTTATTCACTTTCATCCATAGCGATATTAAAAATACGATTTTTTAACTTCAATCTAAATAAACTAAATCATTATTTAAAATTAAGGGTGATCACGGTTTCAGGTCAAACCGTAACCCGACCCGAACCGCACTGCGCGGTTTGAAAAAAAAATTAAAATGATTTCGGGTCAATATGAACCGAACCGTAAATTTCGGGTCGGTATGGGTTTTGACCCAATCGCGAACCGAATCGCCCAAAATCGCAAAATTTGGCTCAAATCGCGATCCGAACCACCTAAACCGCCGACCCGCGTTCAAATTATATATTATTTTATATTTTTCTTCTTCTTTAACCATGAAATTTAAGATATTTAATGATCATATGACAATATGCAATATATAATTGAAAATTAACTCTTTATTCTCTTCAATTATTATGTGAAAACACACAAAATTTTCTTTAAAAAATTATAATCCAAACCGCCCAAACCGCCAACCCGAACCGTCGTAATTTTCCTTATCAAATTTGCGGTTTCAGTTTCTAATTTCCCAAACCGCAAACCCGCTCGGTTTGAAGTGAAAAGCGAAAAAATCGACCCGAACCGCACCGCGAACATCCTATTTTAAATTATCAATAAATGTGAATGTATGTAATATTTATATTCCTATAAACATATTTTGTTTTTTAAAGGGCTTCATCAAGTAATTTTCTAATCGAATTCTTGATTGGTTACCCGTGTTAGTTTTGAAATAGGAAAAATGCTAAATATTAATTTGAGTTTTATTCACTCTTATCTATTTGAAAAAAAAATACTATAGTTAAAAAATATTCTGATAAACCTATTTTTTGCCCTAGATGTTATTAAAATATCCCAATTTACCATATTTTAAAGGATATTATGTTTTAAAAAATATTATTTAATTTCAAATTTATTTTTTTTTTAAAAAACTAAATTAAAAGGATATTTTAGTCCATTCCGTACGATTTAAGGATACCTATTTGACAATTGACGCTAACAGAAAAACATTATTTGATGAACGATACAAGCACAGGGATCTAGATGTTATTGCTCCTTTTTTTGCCCATTCCAATTTTTGAATAAATTTACGAAATCGTCCTCTCTCGCAAAATCCCTTTTGGGGTCCATAATTTTCGTTGGGCGATTCATTTTTGAGGGCTTATCTTCCCACCTCCCCTTACACATTTACTTTTTTGTCTCCCCTGTATTCCCTATTTACCCTTTTCCTTTTACCAAAATTCCATTTTCAACTTTCAAATAAACTATATAAATCTAATTTTATTTATTTATTGATATATACATACTATATATATACATATATATATATATAACATATTTTTTGATAAATTTAAAAAAAAAATATGTTATTATTATTTATTTGTGTTTATTTATTTATTAATTTTTGTGATTCTTTTTTAATTTATTTAACACTACTTATACATTATAAAAATGTTTTCATGTATATTAGAGAAATCAAAAAATCCAAAAAATTTATTTTATGAATTAATCTAATATATGTTTATTTTATGAATTAATTTTATTAACAAAAAAAAAAATTATAAAATATTTCTCATAGATTTGAAATAATTAAAAAATAATAATATAAAATAATTAAAAAAAAAAAAAGTTCGTCCCCTGGACGATCCTATCGTCCAAAGGGATTTTGGACGATATGATCGTCCAGGCCCAAGGGGGTCCCCCTTGGGGACGATCCTTACTTCCTCTTTTTTTTTTTCGAAAATAAAAAAATTTATATTGTTTAAATTAAATTGTCACGTCCTAGTAACTCAACACAACTTTAAATTTAATATATATATATATATATATATATATAATTTTTTAAAATTATTAAACTTTTTTTTTCGAAATTAAAAAAAAAAATATAATAATTAAAAAAAAAAAAAAAAGGGAGGGACGGGACGATTGTTCCCCTCAAAAGGGGAACAATCGCCCTGGACGATCATCGTCCAGGGCTCCAGGCCCCAAGGGGGATGATTCCCTTGGGGCCAATTTTTGGTTTTTTTTTTTTTTTTATATAAATTTCGAAAATAATAAAAAAATTATATTGTTTAAAATATTTTTTTTATACATAAGTATTTTTAATTAAATTAAAATGAATTAAAAAATTAAACGAATAGATAAAAAATATGTAATATTTATTAACAAAAATAAAAAAATAAAAAAAAATAATTAACATTTTATTAATTATTAATAAAATATTTAAATTTTATAATGTGTAAATTTTTAAAAAAAAAAAAAAGGAATTGTAAATATTGATAAGGGTTTTTTTGTAAATTCCAAAGGAGAGGGGGAGGGGGGGGATCTGTCAGTTGTCAGTTGGGGGGGGGGGAAGATCAATTTTCTTCATTTTTCTCTCTGCTCAGCTCTCATTTTTTCTTCATCTTCTAATAAAAATTTGAAAATTTTCCAGTTATAGATTAAAAGTATTCGATTTTTGAGGGTTTTGGAGATTTCTGGGATTTGATCAATTCTTTCATGGGAGAACTTGAAGTGATTGGAGCTGATATATGGTAAGACTCGTTTAATTTTCTTAAATTTAAAAAAAAAAATTGTTTTTTTCCCCGTGGTTTCATTTTATTTTATGGGCTGTCTCTATGTTGCAAGGGGAATAGGTTTTTTTTTTTAATCTTTATTGATTGTTGATCCAATTATTCAAAAGGGTTATTTATTTTGAGGAGTTTCAGTTACATAAATTTAGAGAAATTATTTATGATATGGGTTTTGATTGAATTAAGATAAGATAGTTGTTTGGCAGAATATGTGAGATTATATTTGTTTTTGTTTTGTTTGTAATTTTTTTTTTCAGTTTTTGTGTTGTTTGGTGATTGAGAAAATGTGAGAGAAGTGAATGAAATTGATTTTGGAGTGTGTGATGGTTGAACTATGACTTGACTGGGTAGGTGAAATGATATGATCTTGACTACTTTTGCTCAAAGTGAAAATAGGCTCAGTTTCTTTTCATTATAGTTCTTGTTTTCATTGAATAAGCATCATCTGATAGTTATGGACACATTGGTGACAGCTCGGATATTGAAGTTGATGAAAGGTGTGGAAATTTAGTAGAGAAAGAAAGATGTTAGTGATGAAGAGATTGAAGCGGAGGAGTTGGAAAGGCGAATGTGGAAAGATCGTATTAAACTTAAGAGGATTAAGGAAAAAGAGAAGCTTGCGGCCCAACAAGCCGCAGAGAAGCAAAAATCCAAGCCGACTACTGATCATGCTCGGGGAAGAAAATGTCGAGAGCCCAAGATGGAATTCTGAAGTATATGTTGAAGCTAATGGAAGTCTGCAAAGCACGTGGATTTGTGTATGGAATCATTCCTGAGAAAGGTAAGCCGGTAAGTGGTTCGTCCGACAATATTAGAGCTTGGTGGAAGGAAAAGGTGAAGTTGATAAGAATGGGCCAGCAGCCATAGCAAAGTATGAAGCAGAGTGTTTAGCCATGATTGAGGCAGATAATAATCGAAATGGAAACTCGCAGAGCTTTCTACAAGACCTGCAAGATGCTACTCTTGGGTCTCTCTTGTCTTCTTTGATGCAACATTGTGACCCTCCTCAAAGGAAGTACCCATTAGAGAAAGGAGTTCCACCTCCTTGGTGGCCAACCGGCAATGAAGATTGGTGGGTAAAATTAGGGCTCACCCAGGGTCAGAGCCCTCCATATAAGAAGCCACATGATCTGAAGAAGATGTGGAAAGTTGGAGTGTTAACAGCTGTGATAAAGCATATGTCACCTGATATTGCAAAGATCAGAAAGCATGTGCGCCAATCGAAGTGCTTACAAGATAAGATGACTGCCAAGGAGAGTGCAATTTGGTTGGGGGTTTTGAATCGAGAGGAATCTCTTATTCGACAGCCTAGCAGTGACAATGGAACATCTGGGATCACTGAAGTGCCTCCAGGTGTTCGTGATAATAAGAAGCAGCCTGCTATTAGTAGTGATAGCGACTATGATGTTGATGGTATTGATGATGTTGTGGGTTCTGTCTCATCTAAAGATGACAGGACAAATCGACCAGTGGATGTGGAACCTGTAACTAGTCATCGCAATGCGACTCCCCCTTCTTTCCAAGAAAAAGGGCAACCAGAAAAGCCACGAAGGGGAAAAAGACGTCGTTTAACATCCAGTCATGCTGATCAACAGCCAAGTGATTCTCTCAATGAGCATCCGCATGATGAATCGAAAAATCTTTTGCCTGATATAAACCATACTGATGCACCATTGGTTGAACATAATATGCATGGTAATCATCAGGAAAACAATGCAGTGACTGCGTTGAGGCCTAATGAGGAAGGTTTTGACAACCGGACTCATATAGCAGCATCTGAGTTCAACAATTTTTCTGCCATTCCTTCTGCCAATGTAATGTCTACTGAGAGCATGTATGTGGGTGGAAGACCTTCGGTGTATCCAGTGATGCAAAATGCTGAGTTGCAACATGGTGATACTTGCAATTTCTATAATCCATCATATGAATTTGGGCACAGTAATGATGGGCATCAAAGTCAGATTGAAACGGATGTATCACAGATTAGGCCAGAGGAGGTTGTTGGAGTTCAAATTCCAGCATTTCATAGAAATGAAAATGAGATTACTAATGGAGGAGTCTTGCCCCATTATATAAACGACCCATTTCGTGGAGAACAAGAGAGAACGTTTGATCATCAGTTTGGATCTCCACTTGACAGCATGCGATGGTTTGAATTTAACAGTCCGGGCTCTTTTGATTTCCTTGAAGATGATGGATTGAATTTAGCTGATGACGATGACTTGCTCAAATACTTTGGGGCATAGGTTGGTGAATATTTTATACTCCTGAACTTATATTGTGAGCAAAGTTCTCTCTGATTTGCAATCTTAGCTTATTGTTAAATTCTTATCGTCTTGTAAGGCTTCTTTGATGTTACTTTTCATCCCCAGGGGCTGCGCACTCATTGTTGACCTTGTGAACAACCTCTCCTATCAATCATCTTGAAGTTGCCGGTACAGATGTTGTTATCATTTGTGCATTTCAAGACTGTAAGTTATTATGAACATATTCTATTATCTGTTTTACAAGTGTCATTGTTTTCAAAAATAAAACGAAGGCATGACAGAATAATGTAAATGATCTGATTTGTTACTCTCTTTAAGTTGTGACATTTTTTTGTAATTTTTCTGGACAAGGTGTCTCCAAAATCAAATATTCTGTCCGATATGCAATGTGTTCTTCACTGCCTAGCTTCCCTTGATTGCTTAAATGACATTTATTGTTTATTTGCCTAATTCATCAAGGCAGAAGCTGTGCTTCAGGGCTGTGAGACTACAGTACCACCATAACCGTTACAACTGTACCCTATGATACCGTTATATGGTCAGATTTTGTTGATTTCTGACCGAAGGGTGCCCAAGTTATAGGGTATGGTACTCCTCCTGGCTCTGGGGGTACCCCAGTCGGCCTTCATTTCAAATCAAATTAGGGGCTATATTGTAACTTCTGACTCTACTACACAATTTATTACTACTGAGATTTTGTTATTGTTGGTGTTTTCTTTAAACAAAAAACTTAAAAAGAATGTTTAAGTGTCTTCCTTGTACGTTGTATTTATGCGATTTGAACTTGTGATTTTCGCATCCATAGTAAAAGTTAAGCCAACTGGATTATCTTTTGATATTGTTATTAGTGTTAAACTGTATCTTAATGTAATCAAATTAGAGGCTGACACTGAAACAAATTGATGAAGGAGATGTTTAGTCTTTGGAAATTTATTAAAAATTTGAAAGTCTATTTGACAATCAATTGGACTTTTTCTTCTACTGCTTAATAGTTAATATATTGGAAGCAGCAGCTACAAACAAACACCAAAAATAACAAAATTTTTGAAACCGAGTGGGAAGTTTGCATGTTTTGGTTTCTGTACTAGGAAACTTTTTTTTTTTTAGCAAAATTCAATTGATGATATATAATTCATAAATAAAAATATAAAATAGTTATAATTCATAATAGTTATATATATTAAATGTTTTCATGAGCAATGTAGGATTATTAAAAATAAATATTTTACTTAAAAAAAGAAAATTACTAATTTAATTGAATTTAAATTTTTTCACTATTCTAATCAAAATCAAAATTTATAATTATAGTAAAATAAATATAAAAAATAAATTATATTAAAAAGCGACAAATACTGATCGAATTAAATTTAAAATCTTTCATTGTTCTAATTGAAATCCAAATCTATAATTATATTTTATGTAGTTATTAAATTTATATTAGGGTATACATTAAAAAAAAAAAACAAATAAAATCTAAAAAACAAATAAAAACATTTCTTATTCTAATTAAAATCATCTTTCACTATTTTAATTGAAATTAAAATATGTAATTAAAAAATTAATTAAAATATAAACTTAAACTTACTGTCACTCTTTTTTATTTTTTTTTTAAAATCGTTGGAAACCCCGCCGTAAGCAGATTATGTAAAACCTCCGACTGTCTCATGTACTTCTTACAAACCACATTCCTTGGGGACCACTCTTGTTTAACATATTAAACCTAAACCTAAAATTAATTAAAATCTAAACCTAAAATCTATCTTTTTTAATGTATTAAAACCTAAAACTAAAATTAACAAAAGCTAAACCTAAAATCTATATTTTTTAATGTATTAAAACCTAAAACTAAATTAATTAAAAACTAAATCTAAAATATATATTACCAACAGAGTCATCAACGTGCCACTATACTCATCTCATAAATATAGAATCAAGCTGTTCCTAATTAATAATAATAACTGCTATCCACTTTGCTCTGCTTTGCTTCCAGTCTTAAAGAAAACTAAATGCATATATATATATATATATATATATATATATATATATATATAATGCTCATTCAACAACACTAAAGTTAAAAGTACTTTTTAATTTTTGTTTAAAAATAATTTTGTTGACGGCTGATTTTGGTCTCAGGGCAATATGAGAATATTACTCCTGAGACAATCCTCCCTCAATAGTGAATTTGTTTAGTTATGGGGGACCAAAAGCAAATTTAGCAAAAGACAAATAAATACACCAATCGACAAAGAGATTTAACGTGGTTCGGCGGATCTTGGTCCGAACTACGTCCACGGGCACAAAAAGGATGATACTTTTATTACTCAAACACGCTTCTCAGCTCTCTCTTTTGTTTACAAGTCTCACAATAATGATCTTGATCTCCACTTTTACTTCCTTCCTTTATGCACACTCTACCCTTCTATTTATAATAGTGTAGAAATCAGATTCATTCTCCTACAAGAATTTCCTAGTTGAAACTATTCTCTTTTCCCATAAGGATTCCTAGTCAAAACTATTCACTTTTCCCATAAGGATTCCTAATCAAAACTACCCTTACTTTCTTTATCCTACTAGGACTCTGACTCACCAGTTTTCCCCATGAAAATAGGATAACTTGTCATCTTATCCGCAAGAATATGGTGTCATCTTCTGGAGCATATCTCGCCATATTCCTGGTCTTCATGAGGTCGGTCACGATGGTCCTTTGAACTGAGAATGCTTATGTCGATCTGATAATGCCCGGTCATCCGATCTCAAGTGGTCGGTCACCTATCATCAAGTGATCGGCCTCTTACTATTTGGCTCTTAGTGGTCGGGTCGGCATTAATGATTTTGACCGAGAAGGGAATTACCTTTTTTACCCTTACCGTACTCCTTAAATAACATAGGTCCTGAAAACACCATCAACATCTGTCCCCTAGTTCTCGGTAACAACGAGTTTGCGAGTTGATGCCGGGAACTATAAAAAAAGATGGTGTGCCGATCGCATCGCCTTGCTGGTGGTCGTTCCAGAAATCACAGAGAAATTGCCTTCGTCATCAACTAATTCTCTGTTTCTATCTTCATATCCTCGGTTATTGGAGGATATTGCTTACTTGGGTCGTCACATCAGGAGATGAAGTTCCTCTTGTTGTCCAAACTAAAAATGACTCCTCCTCTGTAATATCTGTTCTAGAGATTTAGAGGTCCTGACCCCTGACTGATCCAATCTCGATTGTGAGGAGAAAATTTTGCCTCTGAGCTAACGATGATGTGTTCGATGGCATGTGATTCTGTCTCGAGCTGTGAGAGATGCTCGGACCTGGGGGAATGTTACGTCCCCAGTCCGAAGAACTGACTCGGTGGGATGCAACCCGACCCCGAATGAAGAGAGGCACTTGGATCTGGGGGAATGTTACGTCTCCAGTCTGAAGGGCTGATTCTGTGGGACGTAACCCGACCCCGAGCTGAGAAAGGCACTTGGACCTGAGGGAATGTTACGTCCCCAGTCCGAAGGGCTTACTCGGTGGGACGTACCCCGACCCCGAGCTGAGGAAGGCACTTGGACCTGGGGGAATGTTACGTCCCCAGTCCGAAGGGCTGACTCGTTGGGACTTACCCCGACCCCGAGCTGAGAAATGCACTTGGACCTGAGGGAATGTTACGTCCCCAGTCCGAAGGGCTTACTCGGTGGGACGTAACCCGACCCCGAGTGAAGAGAGGCACTTGGACCTGAGGGAATGTTACGTCCCCAGTCCGAAGGGCTGACTCGATGGGACGTACCCCGACCCCGAGCTGAGAAATGCACTTGGACCTGGGGAATGTTACGTCCCCAGTCCAAAGAGGTAGACTTGGTGGGACGTAACCCGACCCCGAGTGAAGAGATGCACTTGGACCTGAGGGAATGTTACGTCCTCATCCGAAGGGCTGACTCGGTGGGACGTACCCCGACCCCGAGCTGAGAAGGCACTTGGACCTGGGGGAATGTTACGTCCCCAGTCCAAAGAGGTAGACTCTGTGGGACGTAACCCGACCCCGAGTGAAGAGAGGCACTTGGACCTGGGGGAATGTTACGTCCCCAGTCCGAAGGGCTGACTCGGTGGGACGTACCCCGACCCCGAGCTGAGAAAGGCACTTGCCTGGGGGAATGTTACGTCCCCAGTCCAAAGGGCTGACTCGGTGGGACGTACCCCGACCCCGAGCTGAGAAAGGCACTTGGACCTCGGGGAATGTTACGTCCCCAGTCCAAAGAGGTAGACTCGGTGGGACGTAACCCGACCCCGAGCTGAGAAAGACTTGGCTCTGGGGGAATGTTACATCCCCAGTCCAAAGAAGTCGACTCGGTGGGACGTAACCTGACCCCGAGCCGAATAACCAAGCGGCCTCGACGGAACGAAATCCAGCCCCGAGCAAAATAACCAAGCGGCCTCGACGGAACGAAATCCAGCCCCGAGCCGAATAATCAAGCGGCCTCGGCGGAACGAAGTCCAGCCCCGAGCCGAATAAACAAGCCGGAAAGAAACATCGGTCTCGGCGGTACAAGAGCAGACCCGAGTTGGAAGGAAACATCGGTCTCGGCGGTACAAGAGCAGACCCGAGCCGGAAAGAAACATCGGTCTCGAAGGTACAAGAGCAGACCCGAGGCGAGAAAAGAAACATCGGTCTCGGCGGTATAAGAGCAGACCCGAGCCGGAAAGAGACATCGGTCTCGGCGGTACAAGAGCAGACCCGAGTCGGAAAGAAACATTGGTCTCGGCGGTACAAGAGCAGACCCGAGCCGGAGAGAAACATCGGTCTCGGCGGTACAAGAGCAGACCCGAGCCGGAAAGAATCATCGTGGTATCGGCGGTACAAGAGCAGACCCGAGCCGGAGAGAAACATCGGTCTCGGCGGTACAAGAGCAGACCCGAGCCGGAGAGAAACATCGGTCGGTCTCGGCGGTACAAGAGCAGACCCGAGCCGTAAAATATATATCATAAAATGGACTCGGCGGTACAAGAGCAGACCCGAGCCATCAAACAAATATCAAAACCATTGTGTGGGCCATAACAAACAAACATAATCAAATGTCAACCTAAGATAAAAGAGCTATTACTCACCTTTTTGGGATCCGTTGCCTTTCTTGCAACTCTACAAGGGTCACTACAAGCAAAGCTCTTCTTAATACATCCTCTCTGCATCTCAGCATTCCACGCATCCGACCGGATGACTTCCGCTATCAACTTGGTCGACCTCAAAAACCGAATGGTATGTGTACACACTGAGATAGCCTTCTTTCACCAAGTCTTCCACCTGTTCCCACAGGTCTCTACACCCATTCGTGGCATGTCCCCTTACGTTATGGTAAATACAATATGCCATACTATTTCCCTCATCAATCGAGAACCTCCTCAAATTAGGCTCGGCCAACAGACCTTATCCTGGATTTCCCGAACTATCTGGTGAAATCCCTGACGATCGGTGATTTCCATCTTCTGCCATCGTCTTACTACGCGAGCTGCTTTTTGTTGAGTTCCCCACAGACGGCGCCAACTGTTGACGATGGATTTTGGTCTCAGGGTAATACGGGAATATCACATCCGAGGTAATCATTCTTCAATAGTGAATTTGCTTTTGGTCCCCCATAACCAAACAATTCACTATTGAATGATGATTACCTCGGAGGTGATATTCTCGTATTACCCTGAGACCAAAATCCACCGTCAACAAATTTAAATCTCAATTAATACTTATTTAATTTTAATATCTTATAAATAATCGCTTTCATCATGAAAATCGACGAGGAGAAGAAGATTAGTAAATAGGGTTTGAAAAAGAAGGTAAGGTGAATTTTTTGACTTGATGTACCTAATAATAATATAGGCACAACTTTTAAGTTCATGTTTGGTCAATATAATATTTTCCTTAGAATTCAAAATCTTTACCTATTCTAATTGAAATCAAAATTTATAATTATCTTTTATATAATTATTAAATTTATATTAACATATACATAAAAAAAAATAGTAATCTAAATAAAAAAATAAAAACTTTTTATTCTAATTGAAATCACCTTTTACTATTGTAATTGTAATATCTAACTCATGTATGTTAGAAAAATATATAAGTAATAATATAAAAAATTACACTTAAAAATATAAAAAACACAATTCTAATATATGTTGCCTCTAAAGACTCATCCAACGCACTTGGTGATATACTCAATACTTCGTACCATAATTAATTACATATCCTATAACAAATGGCTCATTCTTTAGTTTCATACGATGAATATTCCCACTATCACTTTCAAAATAAATAAAAAAAATATGCATAAAAAATTATATAAGATTTATTAAACAAATAAACTATTAAAAAATATTTAAGATAAAAAAAGAAAAAGAATTAAATCATAACATAAAATTTAATAATTAAAAAAATAAATTAAAAGTGAAATAAGAAAAAAAAATCATAAGGTAAAATATAAGAATTAAAAATTATATAAGGGTCCCATGGGACATAAATAAACAATATAATATTGCACATCACAAATTTCATTATCTTAATTTCAGAGATGATGAATGATTGAAGTTGACGAGATCTTATAACGATGGCTCCTCGCTTTGACATTCAACTCCAACGGTAAAGAATCATCACCGTTTTTATGAAACAATATTGACCGGGCTGCTTTAGCTGTTCCAACATAATATTAATATTTTTTATTAAAAAGTGTCTGGTACAGGATTGTAAAATAGGTATTTTGTTCAACTAAATTTTAGCATAAACATATTTAATACGCGTGACAATTGATGATTGACTTGTTACATGAATGACGTGGTACCATTATTGTACCAAAGATTTTCTCCATCAGTAGACTCGCACGCAGGGATTCGGTGGTGGTGACTGGGGATCCTTGTTGTTTGGACACGTGTTCACCTCACTTGTTGGTCCCCACAGTAGGTTCCTTTTATACGTTTCGTTTTCTTTGTTTCCGGTGGCTGGGCCCCGCAGTTACGGAATTTTACTTTTCATTTCTGGGCCTTTATTGGCCGAGGGTGATTTACATATTTAAAAAAAAAAAAATTTAATTAAGGGAAATAGAAATTACTTCAACACTTTTTATAGTATTAATTATCCATCCGATATTATAAAATTGTGAAATTTTCTCCTTTAATAAATAAACAAAAAAGCATTGCAAGGAAAATGGTATGTTTTCATCATATTCAATATTAACTTTATACTTGAAGATAAGATAAGCATTTTATAATGAAGGCAACAAAGAATTAGAGCATTAATTGCACATGCATCTCATTTTCTAAATTGATAAATCTGTTCTTTGCTAATTTCCTATCTCAATACTTCTTGCAGATTCAAGAGTTTTCAATTCAAAGGTGGTCAATTTTGAAGGCTCAAGTGGTTCAAAAATTTAATAATTTCAAGTTGGGACTTTGGACTTTTAATATCAACATCTTAGAAAGTAGTTTTCATTATGATTGTGTTCCGTACACGTTCTATTGTGAGAGGAAAAACAAAAGAATTGGTTTAGCGGTGGACAATTTCTCTTAATTGTTTTTAAAATTGAGAGTTCCAGCTTTTTCAATAATTATTTGAATAATTTACTTTATTTTGCAAGTAATAGGTGAAAGAGATGCACGACCCTAATTTTATAATGTCTTAAACAAGTTTTTAAAATATGTGACCAAAACAACTTTCAAAAAAAAAAAAAAACGCTTCATAAAGCAATAAAGTTGTAAATGATCATACATGTTCCTACACACCCTTCCAAATTAAACTGACAAAAGTGTCTCTCGTAACTTGGGGGTACTTAAAAGCACTTTTCCATTGTTGAAAAATAAAGAATAACGAAATAAATTTTAGCATAAACATATATTAAATATAGTTTTTAAAGTAAAATTTTTAAAAAGTACAAAAATTTGCCGAAAACCCAAAAACAATAAAGAAAAATTCACCCTACAAAATTAACTGGAACTAAAAAGAAACTACATCATATTGAATAAAATATGAAGTAAAAGTACAAATATTAATATACCATTTGGTATAATTGATTGAGAATATAAATTAACTTATAAAGTATCACATTGTGAGCATAAACTTAACTTATAAACTCGTCAAATTCTATATCAAATGGTGCCTCCTGAGCTCTATGGATGAGATCCAGTGGAATTGGTGATATGGCTGATGAAAGGATTAGAGGGTGATAGGATCTCTCTCACACCATCATCATCTGCTAAAACTGGGTTGATTCCTTTCTCAAATTCCTATATAAATAAAAAAAAACAAATAAAATTATATATAAAAACAAAGGAAGGAGCCCCACGATTTGATGTAACGACGACAAAGATGAAAGATCCCCTTAGTTTTAGGAAATGATTATACAGACCCGATAATAAGATAGAGAGAGAGAGACTCTCAAAGTTTCTGAAAAAAGAGGATCAATATATATATGTGCCCAAAAATTAAAGAGATTTGTATGATCATTTCTAAAAACAATAGGGGGGAGGGGGTATTTGTGATTACTTCAAAATATGAACATACAAATTAATTTGGTTAATGATTCATTACCTCTGTCTCTGTGTAGAAATTCACGCTAGGACGAGTTGAGTTTGCCGGAGCCGGATTGTTGAAAATCATAAATATTAATATCATAAAAAATATAATTCGTTTTTTCAACTCCATTGAAAGAAAAAATAATTAAGTTAGTTGAAGCTAACGACACTGTGTTTTTATAGACAAACTGCATGTGGTTATTTTAAAATTTTAAAAATTAAAAACGGCAACAGCATGTGGGATAAAGCCTTGTGTTTGACTGACAAACTTGCTTCATTTTATTTATTTTTTTGTCATTTTTTATGGGACAACAAATTTCTCTCTAATAAATGAGAGAACTCTGACTTTAACATTTCACCAATCAAATTTTTCAATCATTTAATGAGAGATATTAGTTGTTCAAATTTGATTGGTGGAGCACGAAGTTACACAATTGATAGGACATAAGATTTGGACTCGGTCTAAAAAGCCATTGACTGTCAACTTGCTTATAATATAAAAATAATAATAATAAACTTGTCGATATTTTAAAGAATAAAGATCTAAATAGAAGCTCTTTACCGTCAACTTAGTTTTGAAAAATAAATAATAAACAGTTGATATTAAAATATAAAACTAGAAAAATTATAAATGTAAAAAATAATGATAAAAATCAATCACAAAGTGCGTATATTATGAGTTAAAATATACTTTTTGATGCATGCAATTATATTTTGTGATTGATTTTTATCATCATTTTATCATTTATTTTATACATTTATCATTTACTCATAAAATCATTAGCTTCAATTTTTTTTAATCAAATATGAATTTTAATTTGTAGTACGCTATACAATAATGATATTGCTCTTTTCTTCTAGAAGTATAACGATGAATGAAATCAATCAAGAATAATCAAGACCGTTCATCAAATATAAAACCAACAAAATATTTTGGCTAAAATTAGACATTCAGAAGTTTTATCTGCTCCGTTTAATTTTGGATCAAGTGATTTAGCGGCGACATTTTCTAACGTTAAACAAAAATTGAATGACAATATTATTTACCAGAAAATTATTATAGTTCTTCTACTCACACAAACTTTGAACGATAACACTCTTTACTAGAAAAATAATATCAATTCTTTCACATACACTTACCTTTATACACATAAATTGATTTTTTAAGTACCAGCATTCGAATTTAACGAAATATTGATATAAACTAATGAGTTTTTATTAGAGATCCATTATACAAGTGTTTGATTGGTAAGGGAGACAAATAAGGATTTAAACTCGATAAAAATAATATTAAAATTACGTTATTTTGATCTTTTTTTTTTATTTTTGAAATACAATCGAAATAATATAATTTTGATTGTGTTTTTATCGACATTTAATCTCTGGGAAGACAATATGAAGTTAGGGTGATTTCACTCTTGATCTTTCTTAGAGTCATTATTCTGTGGGGGAAAAAATTGAACTTTTCATAATTTGAATCAAAAACAATATCTTATTTAAATTCAAAACTAATTTGAATTAACGAGATAATATTAGTCAAATCAAAATTGATTTTTATGGTATCTTATCTAATTTAACTATAAAGATATAATAAGTTATATAGATGATATTTTAATTCAAATCAAATTTGAATTAAATATAATTATCTCATTTTAATTAAAATAAAAGAGATTTTAAATTCAAATATAATTTAAATTAAAGAGATAATTTTAAAATATATTAATTAATTAATTAATCATGTCTTAAAAGATTTTGTAACAACTATTATATACATTGAATCTAGACAATATCAATCAATGTCCAATTTTTTATTTTGTTATTTTGAAAGAGAATTCAATGTCCAAATTTAGTAAATCTAAATTTAGACCTCAAAAACTTATATTTAATAAATGTTAAATTTATTAATCCAATTATCCACCAAAATGGACAAGTAAAAAATTACCTGAAGATAATCTAGGGACTTAATCCACCTATAATATTTAACTCCAATAGATTAATTTAATAAAAAAATGTGAATAATTTTATTTATGGCGTCATTTTATTACTCAGTCACTAGTATTAGTTGTGTTAGTTGGACGACTCTAGAAGCTCAATAATTTTTTTCAAAAGATTTATTCGTTTCGGTTATTAATTGCGTATATTTTGGATATATTAAATTATGACATTCTTTAGTATAAAAATTATTATTATTACATGCAATTAAAGCATATTTAAATT